>JADGKA010000206.1:0-30320 GCA_027604605.1 Borealophlyctis nickersoniae | reverse complement strand
GGTGGGTGGGAAGCGGTAGGGACAGTGACATGGACTGTGAAATAGGGGTTTTTTTTTGGGAATGTGTGTGAGTGATAGGAGGTTGAGTTAAATAAACGAAACAGGTCAAGAAGGTAACGGCACTCGTAATGATGGAAATGGAGAGGTTGGGAGACCATTTTTTGTCTGGTTCCGACCATATTCGCAACGCGCACATGCATATGTATATACCCTCGCACTGTGCCCAAATTCCTTTGGCGGTGCGTGGGTTGTTACAGCCAATTAGTCCGATAACGTCAATAAACGAAAGAGCGAAGCGGCAAAAAAAAAAACACAAGCCGGGAGTACATAGTCGAAGGCATGGAGATCCCCCACTATTGAGTAGCTTTTACAGCGGGGCAAGTGCCATGTCTACCTTGCACCTTGCATGTCCCATTCAGTAACCATCATTTGGTGTTGTCGGTGGTTCGGTCCGTCGAACGCTTCCTGCGGAAATTTGACTCCGAAAAAAAGAAAAATATGGAATTAGCCGCAAAAATAAAAAGGCAACGTTTTCACAAGGACATTGGGGGAGATTTGAAATCCTTCCACGTTTCGCCCGCTTGAACAAGGCAAAGCCCGCCCGGCGAAATTTACACAACACTCCTGCATGAAATTGCAACCCCAGTTTCATGTCGTAACTTGCAACCGGTTGCACCCTGCCCTGCCATCTGATGTCCACCTTCCTCATTTTCCCCTTTATTTGCGACTGCATGGGAGGCAGGAGAAAAGCAAAAAAAAGTAACAAATTGCTTCACTCCCATCCATTGAATGGATGGACGCTGACCCGTTTGAGATCACGTCCACCTCTGAACTGAAAGCTCCTATGAGATTTACACCTTGGATGTTCGGGTCTGTGCAATGATGATTAGGTTCGCCGAAAAAAGGCGAAGAAGAAAGGAAGATGAGGAGAATGTGAGAAGCGTTGGGAGGATGTAACATGGCCCAACTCTTCTGAATGAAAGCTGGGCTGTACAACCAGAACGTGCGTGGTGTGTGCGTGGTTGGCAAGTGTTTCCCTCAAATTTCTTATCGGACGGGAAAAAAAAGTATAAAGGAAGGGCACATAAGGCCTAGGCATGGACAGCGCAAGGTCGAGACTTTGTCGTCCTATTCGGGGATGCGGGATATTCTCTCATCTCCAGTCATGCTGTACTTGTAATTTAACGGTCCCTGTTCCAACCCCATTTGCTGTAACCGGGGATGAAACTCTGGTCACCAAAGAGGTGGAACAAAAAGAGAGAAAACATTCGCCTTCGCAGGACAGGACAAGGGTGAAATCCGTTCGGACAGTCCGCTGACGTGCCGGAACATACTGTCGTTCCCAGTTATAATAGCAGTCGAACCGTCCGCTTTACCATTCGGAAGTGGGCGCGGGTGGCGAAAAGCAAACTCTCACCAAAGAGGTGAAATCAAAAAAAGGTAGGCCGAATGTGCTCGGGATCGATGTTTTCTCGTTACGAACGGAACAACCCATTTGATTTTCTTGCCCCATTGACTTGCGCAATGAGATGTGACCCTCTCCATTGAGTTTACGCGCAAAAAGCGCAGCACAGAGCAAAAAAAAAACAACCGGCCGCATATGGAGCATGCTCAGTCTTCCGCGACTGCGCATTTGGGGGGCGTGTTCTGGATACCTGTTTTCTTGTGGTTTGAACGGAGCGACGGATTTGATTTTCTTGCTTCCATGACTTGCGCAGTGGGATGCAATCCTGTTCGTTAACTTTACGCCGAAAAACCGTGTTCAAAGACGCAAAAGGGCGTGTCACGGAGGGGAAAAAAACCCCCAGCTGCGTCCTCCACATGAGAGTGCTCAGTCTTCCGCGACCGTGCATTTTCCTCCACGCACACCCGAATGTGGGTGCGTTGGATAATGTACAGCAAGGGTGCGGTTCCAACAGGACCACAACCGGACGCCGAAAAGACACACCAGCGGTGGTTAAAACCGCAGTTTGGAATCCTTCAGGCCTCTCGGGTATCCCACGTTTGACATGGCAACAATGGCCGGTAACATAAAACGACTGCGACTTTTCGGGCATTTTCGGTGGGGTGGACGACATTCTTACAAAAACAAAAAACGTCGATGAGGTGTATTGGTATGTTGGTACGGAAAGCAGTGCCGTCCATTAGGAACAAATCATCAGGAACAAATCAATCGTACGGTTTCTACAGAACCACAAACGGACACATACCTTAACGAGACCTCTTTTGGTCCGGTTCCTCCCAACACTCTCCGGTGTTGCATTCGGTTCATCCAATAGCTAAAAAAAACAAAAAAGTCAATAAATCAATCATAGGGAGCGGTGGAATTGACAACACGGCTCCTGCGTACGCATAATGCACGGCCATTTTGTGTGTGAAGTTTGGGTGGAGGGTGTTTTTGAGTCCCGCTCCTCCAAAACAACGAACACCAAAAAAATACAGGCATAAAGAGTTGCAAAGTTTGAGAATGGAATTTAGGAGGGTGTGTGACTCTCCCCATTATTTCCTTTTGAGTGTGACCAAACACCGGCTGCTTTCCATATCGGTGGGGTTCATCGACACCAATGGAAAGACAAACGGAGAAAAAAAGGTGTGAACATACAATAACATACAGCGCAAAAGTGGGAGGTGGAGACAATACGTCTGCCGTAAAGCTGCCTGCGGGTGCGTTGTTCCTTTTGAGGTTTTGTCATTGTGTGCGAGTGCCTTTCTGAAATGGTCGGAAGGAAGATACAAACAAAACGGTGGGAAAAAAGCGATACGAAGAGGCGAATTGGGGTGGAGATCCCGACAGTAAGTTGGAGATGTTCCCAAATATCCACCGCTCGATTTTGTGCCCGCCTTTGGACTTTCGGAGGATGATTGGTGGTGCTCGCGTGCTCCATTTCGTTACATCTCCAAAGGCAAAAAAACTAGAAACTGTGGACGCAGGAAAATCGGAAGTTTTGAGATCTCCGCAGACTTTCCCTTCTTTCTGAATGTAAAGACACGGCCGGTTGCATCCAGATATTGTCAAGTGGTGGAGCCGTACGACTGGTTTGCGGACTTGCAGTTTCAAAAGAAAAAAGTGAAGAAAATGAGTGACCGATGGCGGCGGCGGCGGTTGGGTTGGACCCCGCCCATGTTCCGTTGCAGCTTGCATGTCTGCATTTCGGATTTTGTTTCCTCTGTGCTAATGCAATCTTTATGCACGAAAACCAAATCGCAGATTCGCAGACTTTTGAAGAAAACTTGACGAAGGGTCTGCAGCTCCTGTTTACTCATTCGAGTATACGTTAGCGGTGTAAGGGAGGTCATCGGAATGGGAAAAAAAGGTCCAACCAACATAGAGTTTAAGGAAATGGGTAATGCTAATGTCGTTGTTGCCCATTTCTGTCACACGTCTGAATCCGTCCGTCGTCAATGTTTGTGTGGCTCTGCGTGGGATATTAAATAGACCCAAATTCGGGAAAGCGGAGACTAGTGTGATGGAAACGAAAAACGTTCAGGAAGGTTGTAACTTGCAAACCCTGAAAAGAATGTACGTCGAAGCGTGGACCCGGAATGCTTGGGATCTTCTCTGGCGATGGGCATTCTCGTTTAAGTCATACTGGCGGTTTAACGTCGTCGTTCGCATCCCACTCGGTGCAACTGGTATCATACCTCCCACCAAAGAGGCGAAAGAAAAAAGGGAACAAGGGCGCACGGCGCATTGGCGTTTTCGCGGTTTCAAACGGAAACACCTGACCTGACTAAGTTGGGGCACGCAACGGAATGCTACCCTCCTTCACTGAACATTCACCAAGGTAAAAACGAGCGTATAAGGGAGAAAAATGACCAACGACGGCTGTTCAGCCCGCCTGTTGGGAGGAACCTTAATCTCAAACGGTTGACCATCTGCCGCGAATGCGCATTTTGCCCGCGCACTTTTCCCTAGGCGCTTGTCCCCACGCAAAATGGACCCCGTGTGGATACTCGCAGCGAGTAGCCAAGTCGCCCATTACCAAAAATAGGCTCAATGGCTCGTGAGCATCACGAAAAAGAAGACTGTACTTGATGCTACTGTGTGGCCCAATACTAGGATGGTGCTGCAGGGCTCTCGCGGCTGTCATAGCCAACAGTTCAATCAGTTCAGGCGGAGGCACCAAAACTCATTTTTTCATGGATTTTGCAGGTGTAATTGCCGTTGTCCGGCGCTACTGTTGTTTAGCTGCACGCGGTATTCGAGGCACCGCACGCGCAAATGTACTCCAAATTTTATTGTCTGACCCTTTACTGCCTCACACGTCCATTCCTTTGCTGCCCCATGCCCTACGCCGTTTCGCCCAGTACTGGCGAGACGGACCCGTTCAATTTTAAAATCGAGCTCCGTCGAGGGCAGCGTGTCAAGACTGCGTACGAGTTCTATACAGAGCTACCGTAGCCTGTTTAAAAAAACGCCTCAACTGCATGGTATGGTCATCAGCTATGGCAATCTTTTTTGTTTCCTGCAGGGATATCACAAAAGAAACCGTAAAGGACGGTAGCCCTAGCAGGAAGCACCGTCGTTTACCGGCGTTGATGCACCAGGCGCATAAAACAAACCATACTGTATGTAGCTGAACGCCTGAGCGGACGCAAGACATTCGTCTTGCTTTAGATGTTTTCTTCCTTGTCTGTGCGGTGTGGGCGCAGTAAAAATGATGGATCTATAGAACTACAAGGTTGTCTGCAATCGAAAAACGAGTGCAATCGACAATGCATACAGTCGACCATCTTATGTACACACCAGGCGAGACCGTGGGGAGTAGTACCGGGTGCAAAAGGACAAACCGGAAACAAGTCGCTCGAAGGATCAGGTATTCTCGCATTGGACTTGAAGAGGATGGCAGCATGGGTTGCCTGCCCACGATAGCCAATATGCGGGTGTGAACACGTTTTTTCGGTTGCTTTTCGGTTGCTTTTCGGGGGCGTCTGGATGGTCACTGGCCCCCTACAATGACCAAAATACGCACGGAGGTAAACCGATCATGCAAATAGTTTTGGATTGATTCGTTCCTAAGGAGCGGTACCGCTTTCCGTACCAACTGCTCCTCCTCTTTTTTTGTCTTCGTAAGAAACCAACAGACGCCACAGAGTGGCATGCAATCATTGAATTAAAATGCCAAAGTTGGGATACCGGAGGTGACTGAGATATACAAGCAATCAAAACCGGCGTAATGACAATGCGTCATGTTTTTTTGGCCTCGGTTTGGGGTTCTGTTGAGGCCGTGCCATTGCTTTACCTTTTCCGAGAGACTCACACGCTGTGACGAGTGTGCGTCGTCGGCCATTCCAAAAAAAAGCGAAAGCATAGATCCTGGTTTTGGGTGCAGCCCTTAATCTCTTTCCAGTGCTTTACAGATGAAAATACCCCAACCACGCAGTGTTTACAATCCCGGCTAACTGTTGCGGCTGAAAATGTGGCCATAAGGAACGTTTAGAGTTAATTTCTGGCCCACACTGAAAGCGGCGCATGATCCGACACCGGTACCATTCAATGAGAAACCTGCTCTTGCCTGAAAAAACACCTTAAAGTGCCGGAGGAGGAAGACCGCGATGGATACCCTCACAAATGTACCACATGCGACATTGGTATTCTGATCGCACTGCATTCACAAGAGGGCAGAATATGTGATGCCTGCGGCGCAGTTCCAATATGTACACTTTCACGCTTCAAAGTCCTTGATTTGTTCCCCTTGATCTAGCAAATATGATATGGAAGCAGGCAAAAAAGAACCCAAGAACACTTGCCCGTAGCGGGGCGAAAGGCAATGAAAGCTTCAAGGACGCTCAGCATGTCCTCTGTATTGATGAGTAATGGCCTTTAGTAATATGAATGAAGATGTGAGTATAACATGCAGGCCTTCGGAATCTTGCGGCAGTCGTGTTACCATTCGTTGTACTTGAAGTCCTGTTTCCAAGACGTGTCTGTCGCCTGCCAGACCATGGCGCCGCTGCACACACACAAAAGTATCTCCCGCACTCGGCTCGCCGTCTTTATATTTGCGTGCGGTTAAAAAAACAAAGTGTGGCAAGAAAATGGCCCTGAAACATTCCAAGTTCCGACCTCAAATCACGAGCGGATGAAATGGGAAATGACAATTTCTGCGGTGGTAAAACCATCAACGTTGTGGCGTCTTACACGTTGAAAAGGTGATGAACAGCACCCAATAGGGTGCCCGCGAGCGTATAGAAGGCCCGGCGTGACTGAGTGACCAGACAGAGAGAAAAAGCCGCAATTCCAGAATGCAAATGCGACGCATAGTGGGTGATTCCACATGTGCTGCGTCAATAAAAATACACCAGGTGACTTTTTTTTTGCTTGGCGTTGCCCTCCGCGGTAACAGAAACATCACGAAAAAACTCCGTCCGAACTCCTAGAGCGCAGTTGTCGGGTATCCGAACCTCCTGCGCGTCATAAACCACCATATCCCAAATACTCTACACTTCCCTGAACAAGCCATGCTACAACAAAAGGGTATTCGAAATTGCCCTCTGTGTTAACAAACTGCAATCACAAAAAAGAGATGCGGGAAAAGGGACTAGTGCGCAGTCGGTCAGGTATCCGATCGCCCAGCGCGTCACCAACACGCTACTGTTCTTTCAATCGGAGGGAAACCCACGCCAAATGGTTATTGCTGAACCCAAAGCGCGCTGGTCCTCTTTGCCTCCATAAGTCCAGCGAGCGTGCGGCTGCCTGCCAATCTGTTCCTCCCACGGGCTGATTCGCAGTACAGTGCATCCCGAAAGGGCGCGTACGATTTTGGGCGATGGTGGCGGGAAGTTGGTTTCGTGAGCGCAGTGAGACGGCGTCATTATTCATGAAGGATGTTGTCCGTTGATTTCTTTTTTGGCTCACTATCAGCGAGACTTAACTTCGTGGTTTGCCGACGTTATGCTACGCGCATTTTTCAAAGGAACTCCGCTTCCCGCATGCTTCATGGGATTGCGCCTTTTTTTAGTCTTTGATTATGCATAGACGGTTGGGAAATCCATACCTTACCAAAAAAAGAGGTACGAGAATCGGTGGAAGGCAACGGTTCCCGAGGTTCCAAACCGGAATCGTGCGTTCCCACTGTTGAGTAGCAACATCGGCTCAACCGTCAATGAAGGACCCAATACGTCCTTTGCCACGTTTGTTTGTGGGGCAAATGACAAAACAAAGAAGCAATGCAAGGTGAAGCAAAGCTTAACTTGGGGCAGTTGTGGGCAATCCGTTAACAAACCATCCTGTTTGGCGATTTACACCACCCTATCCTTTTCTTTTTTTGTCCGCCATTTCGAGAGTCCAAAGTGCTTATTAATGAAGGATGTGTGGTGTGAAGCAGCACTTTCACCACACGGGAGTGACCGCTCGGAAAAAAAAAATGTGTTTGAACCCTTCGATAACCACAACCCGCGGTATCCAAAACCTGGTGGTGCGCTGCCGCCTTTCTAATCTCAATCAGGATCTAGAGAGACTCGTTCTCCCCTTCCAAATTGAATAAGCCCCTTCCAAACGTTGTTGGCGTTGTGGGACATTATAGACATTTGCGTTTGTAATAGAAAGTCCTGCTTCGTCCTAGTCTATTGTGTTCTCACTCGAATTTGGTAATGCTTCTGTCACCTTGCCTGGTCATGCATGGTCTCAGCCACAAATCCGTCCTTCCGCTTTTCCAGAACGGACCTGTAAAATCCCAATATCCGCACGCTTGCGTGGTCCAGGAATCCAACTTGCCCGTTGCCCGCACTCACACCATTGCTTCAAAGCGCGTGGTATCCCGTGAATTTCTGACAAATTGACCGATTATTGTTCACAAACTATCACGCATTATCTGCCGAAATCACGAACACATATCCATTTGTTTCGTTTGTTTCGTCGTTTGTTGTTTATTTTGGCGCTGTTAATGTTTTTCCTTCGTTTGAAGTTTCGAACACCGTATAGCGGACATTTGATTTTCCAGCCTTATGTAAGCAGGTGGGGGTATATAAAGCACCAGGTCGCGCTCGCAATGTTGCTCGCCATCTCACCCGTTCACAGCAAGCCGAAACCACAGTTCTACGAACCTCCATAATGTCTTCTCAGCTTCCCATCGCCATTGTTATTGGTGGTACGTACCCAGGAGTATTTTCGGAAACCAGCATTTCGAGCTAGTTCGGATAACGCGACGAATGCACCTGAAACTAAACATCCCTTTTCTTCCTTTCCGTACTGTTTTCCAGCAACGCGAGGCATAGGCCGCGCAACCGCAATAGCCCTCGCCGAGCACTACCACGTCGTTGTCAGCGGCCGCACCACCACCCCAACCACCTCCACACCCGACACCATCCACACCGTCGCAGCGGAAATCACCGCCTTGGGCCGCAAGGCCACACCCATCGTCTGCAACGTACGTTCCCTCGAATCCATCACATCCCTCTTGCAAGAGTCGTCCCAATTGGGTCGTATCGAAGTGATGGTGTACAACGCGGGTGCCATCTACTGGGGCAAAGTGATGGATACGGATGATAAGAGGTTTGAGTTGCTGCAGGAGGTGAATATTCGGGGGTGTTATACTGCTGTTCGAGGTTGTGTCGCGCGGTTCAAGGAGCAAGGAGGGAAAGGAAGGATTGTGGTTGTGTCTCCCCCTATTTATTCGAGGTTCTTTAGAGGAAAGGTGAGAGGGTATCCGTCGATGAATGTCCGCTGTGTCAATATCTTGCTTATGATGACTCCTTCCGCCCTTAAGACCGCTTATGCGATTGGAAAAGGTAACCAACCATTCCATCATCCCGTTGGTTTCCAACTCGCCACTCATACATTTCTTGTTTTACATCCTCAACCAGTCGGAATGACAGTCCTCACCCACGGCCTCGCCATGGAACTCTCCGAATCCCCGTCCACCTCCGACATTTCCATCACCGCCATCTGGCCCGCGACAGCCGTCCAATCCGCCGTGACGGACGTCCACTCGATCGCACCGCACCTCCTCCGCAAACCCTCCATCTTCGGCGACGCCATCGTTCGTCTCGCGTTGGAGAAGGATGCAAAGAAGATTAGTGGCCGCGCGGTGGTGGACGAGGATTATTTGAGGGAGGTGGGGGTTAAGGAGTTTGAAAAGTATAGAGTTGGTGAGTTTTGGAAGTTGTTGCGGCTTTTTCGCTTTCGGAACATTGACGTGGTTTTGCCTCCGAAAAAGATCCCGCCAAAGAACCCCCGCGCATGCTCCCCAAGAAATTCCCTTCCCTCCTTGTCGAGGAACAAGACGACAGAGGGTGGACCTTGAACAGTTCCGCGATCAAAAAGACGCCCAAGACCAAACTATGAAAGCTGGGACCCCTAACAGTGTAATCGTGTGCCGAGCAGTGCATTTGGGTTATCTGTATTACAGTAGTAACAAATATGATTGACAATTCTTTCGTGATGGTTGTTACATTTTGGTGTGGGATACCTGAATTCGACGGTATCCAACCGCAACCAGAAAGTTGATGGGACCCCCTTAATTAATTAATTAATGGTGGATAGACTTGATGCTTGTACATCTACACCCGTCAACACCGTTTTTCAACGTCGCGCTAAACCTTTGCGACCTCCGCTTCCCCTCGGTTCCTGTTCCTCTTCACTGTTTACCTCCTTTACCTCCTGTGAGGGATTTTTGCTCAAACGCGTCGCCCCCTCTGTGCTTCAACCTTAAGACTTTCAATTTGACCTCCTTTCTACTTAATTTAGGTATGCAATTTTTCGTTTTGACGGTGTTGCCAGAAAGCTTTTCATGGGCCGCGCGCGGCTTTAAAGCGAGGGGACGCTGTCCACTCCCCCACGTTCGCTTTCAATAACACGTAACTTATATATAACTTTGCACGATGCGTTTGGCTGATTTGACCACGTTCGCCTGCATCCTGCTCATCTCGGACCCCGCTGCCTCGCTTCCACAACGCATACGAGTCGCACCACTCCCCATCCCACTATCATCCTCCTCTCAATACGCTCAAAGGAATGGGAAAATCCACACGCAAACAAAAACCATCTCCGGCTACGTCTTCCAAACCGGCTTTGAAAACACCACCGGTCTCGAAACCAAATACTCCACTTCCTTAACATACTCCAAGGCGAAAAAAGGTGACGGTGACAAAAAGAAGCCCACGTCCGTATGTCTCCAGTTTCCTCCGTCCGCCATGGACGTCTCGCCGGGTCCACCGGGGTTCTCGACCATGTTTCTGGACTTGCCGGATCTTGATGGGGTGCCGTTCAAGAGCATCGGGTTCAATGTCAATCCGATGGGGCACCCGGGGGGGTTGACCGTCGAGAATGAAGCGGCGAGTAGGGTGTTGCTGGCACAGTGGGAGAAGTCTCAGAAAATTGAGGATTTGATTAACCTTGTTCAATTTGTTGTGACCCACAGCGGTGAGTTGTTGAAGTCGCAATTCTCACTTGGATTATACGGCAAGCGGCAAAACTAACAAATCAAATCTTTCTCCCATCTCGCAGCTTGGCTCACCAAACACGTCGACGTCCACTTTTACCTCCTCCCCGTCGCCGCGGTCCAGAATATTGGCAAAGGGTGCACCTTCGACCCAAGTGTCTACCCACTCACAAACTGCACTGCCGCATCGGACAAGGAAAGGGCTCGGTTATTGAATGCCCTACCCGGTGCTGATTACCTTCCCAAAGAGTAAGTTAAAAAACCCTTTTGCTATCCCTTGTTGAAAGCACCTAAATTAAATCATCGGCGCAATCATTCAGTTACGGGTACAACCCCCTCCACACAGTCCCCGCCATGGGCCAACACCACTACTCCCTCTCCACAAACTTCACCCGCGAACTCTGGGCCACCACCCCGTCATCATCTACGGGGGGTACGATGGCAAGGTCGCGTTCATTGAACCCATGATGGCCGCGACGGTCCTGGAGGGTGTTAGAGCGACTGGGAAGCGGGTTGCGGAGGTGGTGCCGGCCCCAAAGAAGGTGCGGGAGGATGCGTGGTGGCCTCGGAGCTTCCAGATTGGGTGGGATGAGGGGAGTTAACATCCGGCAAGTAGTATCAGTAAAATATTCAATAATGTCAGCGTCCAAAAACAAGTTGTCCACTCATTCCGAGCCCCCAACTGCCTGGGACGTGCACGGAAGTCGCTTTGACATCAAGTGGTTGTTACTTGTGACAGGGTGCGGAAACGTTTGGGAATCAACCGCGGCGGCGTCCAAACATTCAGGATGTGACATTCAACTGATGCAGACAGGGGAGCCTACCGAACGGTGTCGAACCACACAAACCAACATTTGCGCTGAGGAACGACCAGAGTCGACTCGTCCTCATTGGACCCGACGAAGCAGTTCTCAGAGATCTGCTTGCTGTATGTAGCGTTCCGCCGACGGACGCTGTTTCTGCTAAGTTTCTGCTGTGGGCCCTCTCACTGCGCCCGCGCCCCAGTTTACAAACGTTCACCTATCAGGACGGCAGGATTGCCCAGGCCGTGGAACCAGGCTCATTCACTTTGATTAGAAGGCGGGGCGGTGTCCAAACTGGGGTGTTTTTGGTGTGGATTCGCTGTTATTTGCAAGAGGCAGTGGGTTGCGTGGGTTCTATTGGCGCCGTTCTGCCTTCCGAGTGGAACGGTATTGCTGCTTTTCGAATGTCAGAAATTCTTTCTGACGACGTTTGAGCCTCGTTTGGCAGCATGAGGCAGATGATTGGTTAACCTATTTCGGAATGTCGGGATAATCTTGCGGAATCTTCCACCTCAATGTCTCGTAAGTTCATTTCCTCTTCAATACTTTTTTATGCCATGGTGTTGCAGGATCTCGCAAAACATTGGCTTCTCGAAAAATAAATTGTGGAGATCGTCGGAAACAGGAGTACTCGCGCGCAGTTACCGCACGGTACCCGAAAGAACATTGAAGCATACGGTTCCAGGATTGCCCTTCCTTACCTCGGGCGTCCAGACAGATCCAAGCGGAAAAAAAATCAATAACGCTTTGCAGAAGAGGACGAGGACGAGAAGGCCCACGTACTACAGGTGAATTAAGACGCGCTCACGGACCTCCAAGTCCTTTGCGCAATGGCGAGATATTTAATTGTAGTGTTGCCATATTCTCATTTCGTTGGTCAGGGTGGAAGTGCTGGTTGCGCTGCGTATTGAGAAAAGGGTAATTGAGGAAGCAACTATCGCTAAACAGGCTCCACGGTTTACAGGCACTAGTGAATCTTCTCTTTACGGCTTATTTGGTACTCACTTCGTCTATGTAGCCACCGTACTTTGTGTTTCTGTACCTCTCTCCACGAGACGCTGCGGAAAATCATTGAATTCTTTGTCCGCCGAACATTGCTTTTTTTCCGTGTCGCCTTTCTCTCTGGATTTGATTGAGCAGCTCTCAACGCAGGAAAACCTACAAAACATCGCGAACAACAGGGTAGCCTTGGCCGTTGTGGCACCATTCACACTGCGCAGTCCCGCTGCGCTACACATTTCTTTCTGTCGCCTACGGCTGCTACACTTTACACTCTCCAGAGGACACGCCGACCTAACAATCCCACATTTTTGCGTGTCTTGGGACTTCCAAAAATGCAGCAGAAGTGTCAGACTTAAAGTTCGGCACTTCGCTCAGTGGCTGTGTCCGGAAAACATGTCTTTTTTCGCTTTATGAGCGATGTTTACCGGCTGCGGGGATGGCACAATCGAAGAAATAAGTCGAGATTCAGCGCATTAGTCTGGCGTGGCCAAAATACCTCTACCACGCCAACTGCCAACATATGTTTTATTCACGCTAACGTTTGTTTTTCATAGCAGATACGAAATCAAACGCTGGACCTACCACACCTCCAATTCAACCAATTCAACAAGAACTAGAGCCTCACGAAGAGGTCTGCCGTCCTTTATTGTCGTGAATAGCCCCGCGCACCCAAATGCACTGCTTTCTTGCCTCCAGACGGTTTTCTAACGGCGTCCAACGGTTCAGAGACTGCGCCGTTTAGACGGTGGAGGGTTGTGACCACCATCGCGCGATTTGCCAGGTGTCTTCCTTTTGTACGTCCCCTGTTGCTTCCGAAACGAACAGTGGAATGGGTCAATATAGGACCACCATCGAACCATTTCCGATCAAGCTCCCGAATGCGATGAAATATACAAGGGCTACTGTACTGCCTGGCTTGCGCAGTAGCTTCGTCAACGAACTTTGGCGCGTTGCATCCCCCCCAAGAAAAGGCGTTTTTGAAACCAGTAGTAGTTGCTGGTAGAAGGAGACCAGCCAGGCAGCTGCAATTCTTCCCAAAACGAAGCGTGAAGTGCGCAGACCAGTTTGGCTTTACATCACTTCTTCTTGCAAGCGAATGTGGGCTAGGCACCCGGGAAACCATTGGCAGGGAACAGATTATGGCTGAAACGCAACTCATATGGTCCTATCAGCTCTTCACACCAAAGAACAAGCAGTTCACATTTCATCTTCATTTCTGACAGTCAACAAACGCACAACCCGAAGTGATCTATCAGCCGCAACACGGGGGTTGGATACCCTGTCCCCATATGGGTCAAGCTGGGTTATTTTTTTTGCGGTTTTTGCGGTTGACGGGCAATCAAAGTCTGCAGTCTCAGAGGATACTGTTCGCAAAAAAGGTCAACAACCATAAAGGGAAAATTAATGCGTGTGGCCATGTTGGAACATGGCAGCATCCGCTCCCTTTTACGCTGTGCTCGCTCACATCCTCGACGTTGCTGCCTAATTCCCCTTCACTTCCTTGTCCTTCGAGATATCAGCCCGTCCTCCGTTCAGTCGACAAGCGGGCGGGCAACGTGCGCCCTCGACATATCCCCATCCATTTTGTCCACTGTAGCCCAGTCCGTTTTTTTCCATTCCCCATCTTTGTATACAGGAAACCGGGATATGGCATGAATCTGAACTGGGATGAATGATATCGCGGTATCGCGATATTATCAAGTTACCTTCCATTGCGCTACGATTCCAATTTTTTTTTCCGAGCACAGAAGTTGGAAATGATTTAGTCGGGGCAAAGAGGGACGATTCAACCCCTACTCATTGGGATCAGTTGATTGGCCCCTGCGTTAATGCCTTTAGCGGTCAAGGACATGATAACGTTTTACCGCACCAACCACGAACAAATCCGGGTGGGTGATAGTAAATCAGAAGTGGCGGTCCGATGAAAGCGGATTTGGTGGGATACCACAGTTCCGCTATTCTCCCTCATGCGAGCTTCGATTATGGCTGCTTTTTGTCTTTTGGGCCACCAACGTCAACGAGATACCCTATGTTGAACCCGAACCAGTCTTTCCGGATACTGTGTGTGAAATACTGTATGTGGTGGAATTATCTGGATGCCTTGCCATCCGAACTTCCGTGGAGGCGTTGGTTCACAAATAAACTTTTTTTTGTCCGACCATAACTTTGTGACGATAATTCGGTGATGGTGGATTTGCGTCGTCATAATGGCGCTGATGGACAACAGAAGTTGATAGAGCAAGTTTCTACAAGTCCAAAGCGATGGAGCTGATACGATTGACGCAGGATATATTCAAATAATTGAGAGGATGGACCTTCTCGACGACGACTTTGCTATACTACTCTATACACTGTCTACATACAGCGCTAATGGGAACCGGTCCCCTGAAATAGCACAAACAGAAACTATATGCAATAAAAAGTGTGTCTCTGCCCAATCCAGAAGCAATCGAAATAAACAACCTACGAATTCACAGAATCTCCTCCATCAACTCCTCAAACCTCCCATCATCCACCTCGTCGAAACACCACCCAAGGCCTTCATCCCCCATCGTCTCCTTCAACACAACCGTAATCAACTCTTTCGCCCTCTCGCGATCCTTCTCGACCCCGTCACCGACCCAATAACTCCTCGCCAAACACTTAACAGCATCCAAATCGCCCTTCTCAGCCGCACGCTCGTACCATTCCACGGCCTTCGCGCGGTCCTTGGTACACCCGACGCCATCCCACCAGCAGTCGCCGACGCTTTTGGTGCTGGGGATGCATCCTTGGGCTGCCGCCGCTTCGAAGCATTTTTTGGCCATTTGCAGGTTGGGCGTGTCGTTGGGAGCGCCTTGGCCGGTGCGGTAGCATTCGGCGAGGGCGCGGAAGGATGGGGTGTAGCCTTCACGGGCTGATTGCTCGTATAGGGCGAATGCGCGTGGGACGTCGCGAGGGAGGTTGGGTGCGCCGGTGTGGAGGAGGGTGGCGGCGGAGAAGAGGGAGGGTGTGTCGCCTTGGCGTGCGGCGCGGAGGTAGAGACTTAGGGAAAGGGGTGCGTTGAGTGGGAGGGTTGCGGTGCCAGTTTGGTAGGCAGCGGCGAGGAGACGTAGAGAGGGTGTGTCGCCGTCGTTGGCGGCTAGTCGGGTATAGCGTAACAGTTTAGCATTAGGGGTATCTTCTTCCACATCGCAGTCCTCTTCCTCGTCGGGTACTGCGTGGGCATCTTTCCCAACCGTTTCTGGTCCAGGAATCCCAAAGGGACTCTCGCCGGCGGCAATATGCTGGTAATAACGAGCCAAAGAACCTACTGCTGCTCGATCACCCTTTCGTGCCGCGCGTTCCCAAAACTCCACCGCTCGCTCCATATTCGGTTCTCTCATGCCTTCACCGGAGGCAAAACAGTCGGCAACCCGATAAATGGAATAGAGGTCGTTGTAGCGGTTTGCAGCGTACAGATAAAGCGCAAACGCTTTTCGTCGCGGAGGGGTGCTATGCGGCAGAGATTTCCAATCCAGCATTTCGTCCTCAACCTCTTCAGGCTCCTCCTCCTCCTCTTCCTCGTCCTCATCCTCATCCACCCAACTTGCACTTTTCCCCTTCACCAATCCACGGTCACCGCCATCCGCCCACCACCACCCAGCAAGTATCCGACACGCCTCGATATCCCCTTTCTCTATCGCATCCCTCATGCACTTCTCCGCCTTCCCATGATCCCCCTGCTCGCGTAACAAAATCCCGGCCTTGCGTGCCGCATCAATAGAGCCGCCGTAGGAAGCGGAAAGGTATAGGTTGAGAGCGCGGGAAATTGCATCGTCCTCGCCATCTTTGTCTTTGGTTTGCAGAATGAGGTCTGCCGCGTGAAGTTGCGCTGTCGGGTCTGATGTCGCGTTTGCGTGGTGAAGAAGCTGAGCGAGGCGTTCGGAATGGTCTGGTGGGGAACGTGCCCGAGGTGGTGTTGGACCAGGCATCTGGCGAGGCGGGCGATGAGTTTGATGGAGAGTTTGGCGAAATGCGTGGGAAAATGGAGATGATGGAGGACAAGTCGAAGCTTCAGCTTCCCGCACAAGCATCTGCTAAGCACCCTAGCCAGCCACTCTTTCCCCACCATTTCTCACACGAGCCTCAAAGTACCAACGATGAGCTTCCGACAAGGAGCGTCCAGAATATTTGACGTGTTGCCACCTATCGTATCGTCACTTAGAAGAGCAAGGGTCGCGCAGGGAGTAGCGAGAACGATGTTTGTGGTGAACCCCGGTTGCGTGTGGAACGGTGTTCGACCCCATGAGGAGTACGTCCATAATCGCGATTGTGTGGAGAAACGCGGACTTTCACATAATCAATCTCCTTTGAAGTTTGAGCCGATTAATAGTGCCTAAACCACCTTTGACTTACGATGGCATTCCTCTGGGAAGATTGGGGAAAAGCAACTGGGTTAAACTATATGATGTCCACACAGGAAAAGTTTGCGAGCCAAGGAAAAAGGCTTGCGCCGGCTGCGGGGAAGATATTGACTGGAAGACCACGGGCTATCTGAACCCTCGGAATGACAAATTGACGAACGTCCATTGGTATTCTGGTACTCTGTGCGGACCGTGCGCGAGAAAGGATAAGGCGGTGTGGTAAGATTGATTTTTTCTTGGGACTATTGACTTGTGCCTAGAGGGCCAAAAGAGAGCGATGGTTTATTTGATTTCTTTGGAAGCCGGCAAAAGTCCAAGGAGAGTCGAGCACAGGTCAATGAAATAATGGGTAAACTTGAAACAATGCCGCCTGATGGCCCGGATGCTACGTCTCTGAGAACAACGTTAGAAATGATGTCCAAAGGGACTGCAAATTCCAAGGTCCGTTGTAAGGCTTTATGGACTTTCATGATCTTCACTTGGGTATAGAATTTTTGTGATCATCCGCAGGCAAATTGGGATCCCCACGCCTTCCTTGTAAAGCTAGCACTGGACCTTCGCTGGAGGGATCTGTCTTTCACCCTGTGCAAGCCTATGATTTTGCCCTTCGAATTCTCGTAGATGGGTGGGCAAGTGGGTCTGTAGCGAAAGTCCTCATGGCCAATGAGGAACGGGCAGAATATGTGGCACGCCTGACAGATTTTTCGGAGTCTTTCCGCTGTCACTGGGTTGGCGAGAAGCTGAAACTGAGAAAAGGAGCAGGTTTCTACCAAGTAAGAAGGTAAAATGGCACTGGTTCCGTGCCCAGGCTAAATCTTCGCTGCGACCAGTTCTCCCCAGATAGGACAGTCTTCAACGAAGAGGGAAAATCATTACCGTACTCTGATCCTCGGCAAATCACGGTGCGCTGCTGCTTGTTTGCCCAAAGGTACCGATCTAGTTCCATGTGATTTTTGCACTTTAGCCCGACAGGACTCACTGCTCTCCAATACCAAAGGTTATTTGGTAACATGAATTTGGAAGACCGCAATCGTTTGATAGCCAACTTGGTTGTTGAGTATAACCCACTCCTTGCCGACACCGCATTGGCCTTGCACTTGAGAAAGATCCCACTACAAGTAGCACGTGACGCCGGCATAAGCAACATCCTGCACAATGGCAACTGGGCAAGACAGTTTATAAACCAGAAATATGGTCCCATTCGCACTAAGGGAGTGAACATTCCGGAGTGGTCCGAAGAAGAGATGTTGCTTTATTTGCGTGAGACGGGATGTATGCGTTTGGTGTCCGGATTGTCTTTCAAGGACCACACCGGAAGTATAGATCGGTAAGTGCCGCTTGATATTCAATAGCCTTCTTTCCGCCTTAACTCTACTGACTGCTGTCTTGGGAGCAGCATCACAGACCGAGACGGCCGCTACCGCGTTTCCGACACTCTCCCCATGTTAATGCGCCTCAACTACGGCAAGGCTCCTGGAACAAACATCTTCCGCGACGACGAAAGGCTGCAGAAATACATCAAAGACCACGGGCTAGACCACCTCCATCTGAAAGAAGCGGTCGTGAAAATCATGCGCGAACCGCTGGAAAAGTTCATAAACTACCAGAGACAGAAACTGAATTTGTGAAATGCGTAATTATCACACGTCTTTGCACACTCCTGCAGGCATGCGTGCGGTCTCGTTTGACTTCTGATGGACCAATGCGAACCATATCACACGTTTTTGCACATGCATGCGGTCTTATTTGACTAATGGACCAGACTTCTTCCTTGCACAGCGCCCAAATTCGACGTACCGCACCCCTGTCCAAATCACGGTCGGTCCACAAGTACCATCGCACCATTTTACGTTGACGTACAATGTGAATGATCAGGGCGAGGATGAGTGCTGTGTGATTGCAATCGGTTTGGAAAATCGACTGCGCAGTGAGGTGGTTTTAAAGGGTTTCGCGCGTGGCTGTCTGGTTGTGACTGCCAACTAGAGTCCGGTATCGGTGCGGATAGTTGCGATGGGTTCCATCGGGAGTATGGGAGTACCTAGCAGTCAATTCCAACAACTATTCCGCAAACCTCATACCTAAGACCCTGTTGAACCTGGGTATCCTGAGGGTGGAGTTCAATTCGACGCGTTCAATCCGGACATGTGCAGTTAACGTCCCATGAGCGAATTTCCAACCACAAACAAAGGGCGATCGAAAGTCCGACAGATTAGGAGACTCATTCGTCTCTACCCACTTCGAGCACTGTGCGTTGAGTCTTAAACAGAATCAACTCCAACCAACATGTCCCCCATCGTCTTACCTTCAGACATATTCCCCATCATCGCCAGACACTGCCACCCCATCGACGCTCGCCACTTAAAACGCCTAAACAAGGAAATCTCGTGTGTCATCACCACCAACGACTTTGTTTGGTCTGAAGCACGCTGGAGATGGAGTCAGAAGCCCTATGGTTGTTGGAAGTGGGCGCTGGACAAGGGTCACGTCGACGTGGTGAGGTGGTGTTTGCAATCGGGTAGCTGGAACGTGCACATCGACAATGACGCTTTACTTTCGGCGGCCGAAAACGGACACGTGGGTATCATGGAACTGTTCTTGGGCAAGGGGGCGGTGGACTTGGATGCCCGTTGCATGGGCGCCGAAGTTCTCTGTGCGGCAGCGAGTATGGGACACCCGGATATGGTCGAACTGCTGTTGGACAAAGGGGTGGACTTGCATGCCTATGGCGGCCTTGCCCTTGTTGCGGCAGCAAGTGTGGTAGGAGATGGGAGACACCTTGAGGTGGTCCGTCTCTCGTTGGAGAAAGGTGTGGGTGTGCATCCCTACGGTGACAAAGCTTTGCGTTGTGCGGCAAAAAACGGACACTTTGAGATGGTCCGCCTGTTGTTGGAGAAGGGTGCGGATGTGCATTCCGCAGGCGACGAAGCTTTGGGTTTGGCGGTACGGGAGGGACATCTGGACGTGGTGCGTCTGTTGTTGGAGAAGGGGGCTGATATGCAAGCGTGCGGAGCTATACGTTTGGCGGGAGCGTCTGGGCGCAAGGAAGTCGTTAGTCTACTGAAGGAGTATGGTGCGCCTATGCCGCAAGCGCATTGAAAAGAGACTGCCTTTCTTGCGCAAATAAATGTCATTGATTGCTACCTAATAACCTGTAAGAGACTGGATGATGGCAAGGGAAGATATGAGCGACTGCATCTCGGATTTTTCGTTGCGGTTCGGGACTGCGTTGTGCGAAAAACATATCATATTGGCCGGCAAGTCAATCTCAAAAAGTGCCTGCCACGCGAGGCATCTCTTCGTGTTTGTGTCTTTTGTCTTTCAGATGCAAAAGTCTAACCCGGTTATGGGATGGTTCCTCTGGTGCTCCACAAAACCGTGTTCGATATTTCAGAATTATAAAGCTCTAATAATAGTTTTAACAAACAAGCGAAACAGGGTAACAGAATTCTGCCCAATCTGCCCGGCGATTTAACTGCGAAGGATAAAGATGACACTGTTCGTTACCAATAAACGGGATACCCTTGCCCCTGAACGGTATCCCCACTTTGCAAAGCGTACCACGTATTCCAATCATCCTCGTCTTAGGGGTTCACTTTGCGATCGGAAACGTCGCTTTCCATCTTCTGGGTACAACATCATTGTTGCTGCGAATCCTTTGCGGGACAAGTAGTAGTCCTGCAAACGGGCGGGAAGACGGGTTTGGCGCCCGCCGCAGGTTGTGAGGCGAGCAGTTGAAGAGCTAGGCGCCCGTAGCTGCTTCCGAATTGAAGGAGCTGAAACCTTTGCGTTTCCGCGACGGTGGTGGGGAGTTGCCTGCCTGGTTGTTTGTGCCGTGCGCGGAAGTGAAGGACCTGAAACCTTTGCGTTTCCGCGACGTTGAGTGGGAGCGACATTCCTGGTTGTTTGCGCCGCGCGCGCAATCCACTGAGGGACAAAGTCAACGGTCTTGATATCCTCTTTTTTTTCTAATTTGAGGCGTTCTTTCGAATCATGGTCAAACCCGCCATACTCCAGAAGAAACGGCTCAAAGAGAAGCGGAGCGGGTGACGGCGGAGGTTGCGCGCGCCTGGAGGGAGGATTGTGATTGGGAGCGGGGATATCATAGGGGTGGTAACCTCCCAACCACATCGGCCGGTACTCATACTCCTCATAAGACTTTATCAACGCCACTCGCCGCTCTGAATTGTACCGCCTCTTCTCGTCCGCCTTCCGCCTCATCTCCTCCGTCCACGACGTAGGATACCGATGCGGAAATCTGCACTCCGAACCCCCACACAACCCGTTCAACCAACTCCAACAAGAGTTGCCTAACCCTCTACCCACATTCACGGAAATGTACTCGCTTATCCAGTCCGAGAGATTTAATCCCAAGTCCGGGTAGTGCACGTAACTGGTGGATGGGAGGGGGTGGAGGAAGCTCCAGAAGCGGGCCATTTGTGGGGAGGGTGTGGGTTGTTTGAGGCACCAGCTGCAGTAGCCGGGCTGGTTGGCGCGGACCCAGTCCATGGTCTCATGACTGTGCTTGCCGAAACCCATTTTGCGGTGGGATAGTGAGTCGCTGGAGGGCGTAGGGATGGAGCGCGCGGCGTGCTGGTAGGGTGTCAAGGGCAGTGGGGTGGGCGGAGCAGGGTTCAGGGTCGGAACGCCTGGGGGAGCCCCTATGTATTGAGGCATCGCACGCCCGCGCTTTGTGCCTTCTTCCGGCCACGTTTGATGGTCTGACGGGGACTCTGCGCGGGATAGTTTCTGTTGCATATTGGAAGTGGGAAAGGCCTTTCCAGACGGTTTGACGGGTTTTACGCCAGGTCGTTTGCAACAACCGGTTCCGTCGCCAACGCGTGATCGTAACAATTCATCAAATAATTTCAGGAGAACCGCTAGATTTGTATCACACAAACAAATGACTTCCCGTCAGACAACCGGGTTAGTCGGCAATTGGATACCTGTTGGATACCCTACCATAAGGAGCCATTTCTGACTTGGTGGAAGATCAACCATTCAAAGCGTTTACATTTGCTGTCCATCGCTGTTTTTTCCACAGAATAGCAACTATGCGCGATTGTTGAGTTGATAGGGATACCTGCTCTAGGGACCACAAACTGCACCGGAATTGAGGGCTTCGAGATAGCAAAGTGAGGGGGAACACTGGTGATGCCCCGGTGCTCATTGGAAGTGGTCCCAGAACCTTTCGTGAAACCACCACACATCTTTTAAAAGTCTCGAATCGTGTACCGCGTTATTGAAGGGACTATTTACTTCGAGCGTTCGTCTAAGAGTTCTTGTCTCATATTTGCGCGTTTAGCTGCGACATGACGTGGCATCACAACCATCACACCTCAAATGCGTCGTCCTTCCTCCACCTCCCGAACACAAGCAAACGTACCCACTTCCTTCCACCATCCTCCACAACCCACAAACCCCACTCTCAACCCCGCACCCACTCAAACACCCAACCCACACAATGGAAGCCATCTTCCCCAACTCGGCCTTCCACGACACACCCCTCCGCAAAGAATTCCTCGAGCGACAGGACGACTGGAGCCGTGCTAAAGAGTATGTCGCGGAGGAGGTGTTGCATGGGCCGACTCATGTTGTGGAGGATCCGAGTATTGGCACGTTGCCGTTGAAGGAGGTGGTGGGGAGTGAGGGTGTGAAGAAGGAGGTGAGGTGTAAGGCTAAAGGTGAGAAGGGGTGTTTGGTTTCGCGTTGGCAGGGGAAGTCGATGAAGGGACTGAGTGCCGGCTGTTGGAGCGGTTTTTGAGCTGCATTCCCACTTTATCTTTCTACTTCACGTCGTTTAGAAAAAGAACACCAGCAGGAACACCACGACGAGCAACATGGCGAACACCACACCGCCGAGCACCAGGTCGAACATCCGGCCGAGCACTAGGTCGAAACCAGCAAGGGCGCGCTCCGTGACGTCGTGGTAGTGAGGGGCAGAAGAGTAGCGTAGCAAGTTCCTTTGCTTGTGAAAGCTTCAATGTAAATAGAATCACGAGTAATCTGCCCCGTGTTTTTGATTACGTATTATGTTTGAGGTTATGGACCCGCGGTTTGGACAATAATTACGTTAAGATACCATTTTGCGAGCATATAAGGGTCAGAATGAAGTTTAGGGTTTCGCCGGAGGTTGCGGGCGGTGCGTAGTCGATCCACATGGTCGAAACTCCGTGCCGATGTGGGAAAAATTAACATAGCTTTTTTCTCGCGTTCTGAGCTGGATACTTGCACTGCTTGAATACTTCCCCTCGACGCCAGCATGAATTTTGCGGGTCTGGCAGGGGCCGAGAATGGAGTTCAGGTTTTCGACGGACGTCACGGGGGCAGTCGATCGATCCGGTCGAAACTCCTTGCCGCTCCGAACGAAAAATGGGAGGAATTTTTTTTTCGCATTTTGATAGACTTGCGCTTCCTCGGATTCAATCGGCGCCGGAATGATTTCTAGTAAATACGAACCGCAAGCGATACAATACTGGTCACGGAATGTTTAGGGGTATCCCGCGTGTGCCGGCATACTCGATACCTTCACCTTCACCTCCCTTTCGAGAGGTAACGCGACATTTTTTTGGCTCCGTGCGGTCTAAGTAGCTTAAATGACTCGATACTCCCACTCGGCGTTGGAGCGAATCGCGTAAATGGGAACCGCAAGCGATGCTGTTTTGATCACTGAATGGTTACGGGCATCCCGCGTTTTGCCGGCGATGTACTCAATCCGCTCGTTTGTGACCAAGGGCCTCTTTTTTTGGTTTAGAGCGGTTCGAGCAGCTCAAATGACTCAGACTTCCAAGACTTCCGATCATCCCGAGTCCGAAAAAAAGGTTTTCGACGTGGAGATACACATCAGCAAGGCGGGTCGCGCTCACTTTTGCACTTTGCCTGTTGCCAACAACTGACGCATTTTGTCTCAAAGAAGCAAACTTATCCCGAACGTATATCAAAATGAAGAAGATACCACATGCATGTGAATGCCAGTAAATGTAATTTCCCATATTCAGTGTGCAACGGACGGAGCATCAATTCAAAGATACGCCGATGGTAAACGTTTGAATTCCTTGGCACTATCATTTGATGTATGGCAGGCACAACACCGGCAGTCAAATGACATACCTTGTGTTTTGGCAAGCACGTTTGAGGCTCAACCCCGGCCAGGCCTTCCGCGCCTTGCTGTGTGCTTACCGCCTTATAGTTCATTGGTTCTTTTTTGAATTTGCAAGCCATTGGGCCTCTTCAATTATGATCAGCAAATCGTTAGAACATGAAAAAAAGCATGTCACCATGAACAAAGATTGGAACCCCCCATGTTAAAGTGGGGCGGGACGGCCTCCCCGTATTTCTTCTGTTGTTCCCATTGGTTGTTGTCACTGCTGCTAAACTAAACGCTTTGGCTGCGTCAATCCTGATGATTTTGGTGTACAAAAGTCACCAAAACAAAAAAACAAAAAACGAAGAATAATCCATTGACGAACTCAAAGCTGCGGCGGGAATGAACCCTCCCCATCTGCCTCATTGACCAACCGGGATGCTGCATTTTTGGGGATTGAGTGAATGCACATACACTACGAGCCCGGAGCTTGCTCTATGAAAGTTTATGCTCGCCAAAAAGAGCCAGCAGGGAAATCAATCTAAGTATGCAGCAGCGTAAAAAATTGGTGAACATCGCAGTGTCCCATGCGCGGGTATCCGAAAACGACGCGGTCGTCGCGCGCAGTCCATGGTAGCCATCATACTGGTATTACCCTGCGTTTCTGTTGTATGTGAAGTTTGGAACGAACAAACAGGAAATTTGAACCTCCGCCAACTGGCACGAGCAGGTGAAGGTCACCATGGCTAGGCAAATCCGCGTGCTTTTGCATAGACGGTGCTGGGTCCCGCTCATCGTTTCACCCGCCCGACTATTTATTTCACTTTTCTACCCTCCGAACTAACCTCCATTGATAAACAAGTCGAACGAATGTATGGTATACGAATATTCAAAGTGATAGGACATTGCGTTTTGGCAAGCATGTTTCTGAGGCTCGAGCTGCACCATGCCTTAGTTGCCGGCGGTGTCGTCCATTGTTTTTTTTTGCGCCACTTTTTTGGTGCCGCTTCCATTACTGCGCAGCGCAAACTAGCGTGGGAGCAAGTTCACTCCTGAAACGCGTTTGCGTACGACCAAGAAACCGGAAAAAATGAAAAAAAGGCGATTGTAACCTCCCTATTACGAAGGAGATGTGTATTGATGGCGCGCACGGATTGTGATGTACGGCCGACTGGTTCTTGTCACTGTTGCTGGAGTATACGCATTGTCTCCGTTGACTCTTCGTAATATTTGGTGTACTAGTCGACCGAAAAAAGGGCTGTATCACACAACAACGTATGGGAGCCCGGAAGTACCCTACCCAGTTTTCCCCGAGCAAAAAACAAGGAATTCAAAAACAATCAAGAAAATCAATTGAAGTATACATGCCACGCCAAATTAATAAAAAGCGCAGTCCCTACACGCCACGTTAAATCAATAAGAAGCGCAGTCGCCCCGCCCAGCAACAACGTTTGGAATAACGAGCTGTGAGGTTTGGGGGGAAAACATGCACTGAGAGCGTGCGGTTCGCTCGGAAATGTAAACCATGCGACATTGCCATCATAAGAATAGAGTATCCACCACACATACTGTCAAAATCCCTGCAACTCTGAAACCCGTCGCATACCACCCCACACTCACTGACCCCTCCCATCCCCCGCAAACACGGCCGGGAACTCCTTCACACTCGCCTCATACACCTCCCTCCACATCCTCCTCCTCCGCTCAGGGTCCCCAACCATCCACGGGGTGAACCAATCCCACCCGGCGGGAAACACTGCACCCTCCATCGCCCTTTTAAACGTCACCGTAGGCGCCACGACCCCGCACAAAGCCAACCTTTCGACGGACGCACCCCGCCATGGGATCAA
This sequence comes from Borealophlyctis nickersoniae, assembly GCA_027604605.1. Taxonomy (NCBI): domain Eukaryota; kingdom Fungi; phylum Chytridiomycota; class Chytridiomycetes; order Rhizophlyctidales; family Borealophlyctidaceae; genus Borealophlyctis; species Borealophlyctis nickersoniae. The sequence goes on along the minus strand of JADGKA010000206.1, from coordinate 4,817 downwards.
AAAGTCAAAGAACACGGCTTTGACGTCCCGCGAGTCGGATAAGATGAGTGTCGGGACACGCGGGGTGAACCCGAGTGTGAAATCCGTGAACCCGCCGTCGAGAAAGTATCCCTCGCCTACACCGTCAATGTACCGGCAAGGTTTCTGGAGGTACGGGATGCAGCAGGTTGCGTGGAGGACTTGCTGGATGTTTGATTCTGTGAGGGGGTGGAAGGTGATGGGTACCTCCCCCGGTGCGGTGGTGAGGAGGTGGGTTGGCGGTGCTGGGCCGGTGTAGAAGCAGTGGCGGCGGAAGAGGTGGCGGAGTGTGGAGGGTGTGAGGATGTGGGCGGCGAAATGGGTTGAGAGGAGGATTGGGAGGAGCCATGGGATGTGGCGGGTGTATGTGTCGGTGATGGAGGAGACCATGATGGCGACGTGGAGGGTTGGGTGGGTGGTGAAGGAGGACATGTCGGATGGCATGACGAGGGAGTAGGTTTTTTCCATGAGGGGCCGGAGGGATTCGGGGGTGTCGCCGTATTTGTATGTCATGAAGATGAAGTGGTCGGCGAGAGCGTCGGTGCGGTCTTTTGCTTGTTTCTGCTGCCAACGTTCCGTTCACCATCAAAACAGGGGACAATGCGCGGTCTTTCCAACTCTCGTTGACACTTACCTTCCCCTTCGGATCCTCCGCAAGGTCAGCAACCAGCGCAGTGAACCTCAGCGCCCCAGTCGAAGCCCCGACAAACCAGCGTTCCACCCCATCTTCGACCTCACCAGCAGCAAACGCCTCCCTGAACCGTTTCTCGAACCCCATAGTGACGAAACCCGTCGGACCGGAAGCTGGAGCTACATACATTGTGAAATCCGTCACGGGGCGGATACCGTTGACGGGCGCGCGTTCCTTCCCTGTGATGTTGTTGAGGAGGTCGCGTCCGGGCACAAAGGAAAAGTAGGAGGATGCGGGGCGAATGATGGTTGACATGGTCAGAACGATGAAGAGGAAAATCTGAAAATAGGGAAGGAAATAAATAGTTGCGGGCGGGTGAAAAGAATGAGCGGGACGCAGCGCATGTCGTTGCATCTCCTGCCAGAGCGTCTGAGCATTAGACTAATTCTCAAAGCATCCCCAGCCACCGACGCATTTTGCCCGCTGCAACTGCTGCATTAGCGCCTGCTTTCTTGCGGAGATTGAATTTTCCTTTAGTGCCTGCGGGGTCTCCATTCTGCGCATAGTTTCCGCATATGTACCAAATACGCAGCGTAAAACCAGTACCAATATTGATAGCAGGGGACTGCGCTCTCGGGATACATCACGTGTTTGGATACCTCCCTCCAGCCCGGGTAGACAAAATAAGCTGTGGGTATCCACCAAATATGAAGGCGGTCGCGAAGGACTTTTGTCCTCAACAAACTCATCTAGATTCCTCGGTTGCCTTCTACCAAATTTCAGCCTAATCAACAAGAACAGCCCGAACCTCGACGTTTAAACGGTGCGTATGGAACCCTTCCTGTTAGCAAGACCTTAACAACCCCAGCTTAACCCAAATTCCCACTCAAACCCGATATCGCTTCCCACTCGAAACCCAATCTTGCCACGAAAGAACAAGATGCCCGACACCGCAGCTCTGATAGCCAATTGCAGACGCCTGCTAACCAGTCTGGAAACAGACGAAGCTCGCGCCGCTGTTCACGATTGCGACGTTTGGCTCGAGGAACAGGACAGCCGCGACCGCTTGGCCCCGTTGGCCTCTCACCGGGCGCCCGACCTCCTCCACACAACCCTGCCTGCTGTACCACCAGAGGACCCGAAAGAGACGCACGCTGCTTGCAGCTTGATCAATACGTCTCCTCTTCGTCCCACTGCTTTCCAATCCTTCCCGTCATTCCAAACGTCGCCGCAAGAAATCATCCAACAGGTGCTGAACACCTTGCGCTCCCGCTTTGACTACGTTCGCACCGCGCTGACGTGCCGCGCGGCGTTCGCTGCTGCGTCCGATAAAGCGCTTTTGCGGTCTTGGTTCATCCGGTGAGAAAATGGATGGGTTTCTGGTGATGAGGTTGCGGAGCCTTCTGATTCTTGGCATGGCTGTTAGTTACATGCGGAACGAGTACTTTACGCTCTACGATGGGCATCCGAAGCTTGAATACAAATGCGGAACGGAGGTGATGGATGCGGCGGGTGCCGAAGCGCTTGGGTACAGTTTCCGCAACGTCATGCGGTTGCTTGACATTTGCGGTGACGAGTTGGATGAGCATTCGCATGACGCATACCAGGACGCGGATAGCGTGCCGCCAAAGGAATTTTTGCCGTTCGCTATATCTCTCCTCGAGCTTGCAGTGATGCTCCAGGATGATCTTGAGACCTACAAGAAACTCCCTGTCTCCGATCGCCGCTTTGTTCAACAATTCCTTAGCCGTCGCACCGCCCATAAATCGCACGCCGCAGCGGTGACCACCTTGTTCTCAGCCGAGTGGTATACCGATGGTTACATGTTCTGGACTTTTGATGCTGTTGTCCGTCAACCCATGGGCGACTTCGACGTTGGAGACCGGCTTTGTCTGGTTGTGGAGCAACCATATGGATCTGAACCACACTATGAAGGACGAAAATACATGGCTTTGGATACTTTTGGTCGTGTCTTCCATGGTGCAGTCCGCTGGAAGGTGCATCTGCCTGGAGGGTCGACACTCATCGACGACGATGACTTCGGAGATGTGTTCAAGGATACCTCATGGCACTTAACCTTCCACGAACTCAAATGGGATCTGGGGCCAGAGTTTAGACAGGGCGACGCGGTTCGCATTTATTTTCGGGTCAATGAGGACCTGTCTGCAGATCTGACCATCAGGAAACTACTGGGGTTCCGCGGATACGAGTATTTGTTCGGTGACGCAACCCCATGGTTAAAGGTGACCTTCCATTCGATTGTTTGGACTCCTGTGAGGGGGCATTGAGCGGAGGAGGAATCGGTGGAGGGTGAATAGGCGGAGGAGGAATCGACAGAGATTGGTTAGGGTAGGTAACGTTAGTTTAGTAGTTATCCGTGATGAACAATTGCTGCAAGAAGAGAATAGGTCGAAATTGCATTTGGGAGGAACAATAGCAGACTAGCAGATTTGCGGGCAGGGAACAATAAATGATTCCTTATTGAGTGTATAAGTGTTTCGCCGTACTATGATCCGCGTCTCTCAATTTCCCCTTTTGCATCCCGTTCTTCCTTCCTTGCTGCAACTGCTCAAACACCTGGTTTCCGCCGGCGCGGCGCACGGTCATCATATTTTACGTAAAAACAACGAAAAGGAGGACACGGTCATGGTGCGATGAGATGGACCTGCTGAAACGAGATGCAGAGTTGCGGTTGTTTTTTTTGGCGGAGACGGATATTTGGTCTGCCCCCGACTGACATTCACTCAGGTGGGGACTTTGGTTAGCTTCAAAGTTCCCGGCAGCACAGATCCAGGACGAGCGTGTTTGGAAATAACTCTCGTGGTGACGGACTGCGCTTTATCGATCAATTTGACGTGGTGTCCATAAGCAAGTCTTCGTCGATACATTTTTTTGGCGGGCGCGTGCGGGGGAGGGGTTGGGTATGATGGATCATCGTCGGTGATCAGGGACTTTGAAATAATGTGGTGGACTGCGCGTTTATCTGTATCTCCATACTTATGATAGCGACCCGGCACGGTTCTTTATATGTTTTTCTCTGACTGGGATCCTGATAACATGCCTTCCACTCAAAGTTCTCCCCCCATCAACCCGAACCTCTACTTAAGGTTGTGGTCGGAACGTGTTCGTTCACTGCCCTCCAGCCATCCCTGTTTACGGGAAACTCTTTTTTCTGGCGACGGATACCTCAACACTAGCAACAAAGCACCAGAGACAATGCTACAAAGTGCATATTTTTATAAATGGGCTCGTTGCTGAAACGGAACCAAGCCAGCTCCACCCCAGCACTACCCATGAACTGCCTGGGGCACTGGTGGAATGCATTGGCGATGCCTTTTTTTGGTTTTCAGGAAACCAGATAATGGCGCGGTACTCGACAGTGAGGAAAAAAAGATTTCGACAAACGGTCCGCGCCCCAAGCCAGCGTCTGGAATTGAACCTTCATGCGGCCACCCACGGAGTTTCAGGACGTATTAGATTAAGTTCTGTTGTAGCGGCAGTACCTAAAACCCCATCACAATTTAACGACATACATTCGTGATGACCGGAGTGGTATAAGTGGTATCATCAGCACTTTAGAATAGGCTTCGTTGCTGGAACATCATGTTGGCGAGTGCCATACGTAACGGCACGTCCTGAATGCTTGGCAAGACTAGGCAAACATTGTTCTTGATCACTTAGCCTTCGGCCCCTTGAAAAGGACATTGTTGCAGCGCAGTGGAGTTAAGGGAACTTAGCGGCATTGTCTGACACTAGCACAGAAGGTGACCCTTTTTCTTGCAAGCAGTAACTTTGATTGCTCTCATCAGGCGCACCCCCACGAGGAAGGGCTCCGGAATTACCTACTTACGGAAGACGACTGCGCTTTCAACTGACTTGAGGTGGCATTCATAAAATCATTTCGCGCTGGTTTTTTTGGGTGGAAGCCGTTCGTGTTTCTGTAACAGGGAAACCCCGTTTGCGGCGCACCACACTTTCATAACCGCATTACAGGACACTGAAATCACCTTTGCGTGGTCACGGATTATCTGGCAGCATAGAACACCCAGAATCCATGCTTCGGTTGGCTTGCTCTTGGTTTTTTTTTTTTCTGTACTGCCCAGCCTCGTGTTGCGTAACAGGCAAAATCCCGTTGGGACGGCCCATATGTTGTTCAAAAACCACATCA
>JADGKA010000205.1:0-30324 GCA_027604605.1 Borealophlyctis nickersoniae | reverse complement strand
GTCCCTTCCCCTTTGTTTTCTGGGTGAAAATCAAAGCATCAAATCAAATTCATCGTCCGCCAGTCGGACTTAGTCGGACTCGACTCGGGTCGCGCCTGGGGGAGGGGCTGCTGTGGCTGGCTTGTTTGAGGCTTGGATCCATGAATCTATTTCATTCGGACACGTTCGGACATGGAGCGCGCATTCTTCCGCCCATCACATCCCGCATTTTCACATGCCCGACAGAAAAAAACTCGACAATGAAAACATCATGCTGCTTGCTTGAAAGACAACATTATCCAGCGGCAACGAGAACAGGAGACAGGGGCGACAGCGCCAGCATGGGAAGACAAGGCCAGTTGGAGACCTCTCTCGATGATCGATTCAAATGAAAAACGCAGACGCAGCAGAGTGCTCACGCCCAGGGTTCACCCATACTGCATTCCGTCCATGACCATGATGAAACAACCACCAGAGAGCACATAAACCAGAGAAGACGGGAAAGTTCAACGCCTACACCCAGGAACGCAATAGAGTATGCGGACCATGTCGTATCCTACGCCAAAATGAAAAGGTTTCCAAAAAGCAGGTAATGCATATTGTAATGTCAAGAGAGCATATCCAACCACTGTCCACGATGTCTACATATCGGCCCATGCCCAAGAATGTCCGCAATGTGCAGGCTGATGCCAACCGCCAATGTTGGGTTTTACAGGCGACAGTTGCCCCTAGCAACCAGTGCCATTAACGCTGAAATGGTCAAATTGCGTAACCCAACTCCCAAACGCGCCGGTCTGCTCCGTTCGGACGATCTCAAATGGACCCCCAATTGGCAGAAAAACTCGGTAGGAACAACCAGGGCATGTAGGGAGAGCTTTCTTCGGCGTGTGTTAAGTGTGTTTGGCTGCATCTCCTTTTGCACTCAGGCCACCAGTTGCTGGAAATCCGGACGAGAGCTTTGGACACACTGAGGGTACTGCCAATGTGCAAACCAGGCTCTTCCTTTCTAATATGATGCACTAACCTGCAACGCTTCCGACGATGCAGTTCAAATTGAAGACGGGTATAATACGACCGAGTATGTATCCTGCCTGCCATATCTTCCCCAGCCATGTATAGTGAGAAGGGGAACTGACACTTTGAGCCATTTACCAAACGCAAGGCGACATCGCTAATGACAAGAGTGTGCTATGGAAACTATTGGAAGCACTCAATTTTGTAAATGTGTCAGAAGGGGAGGGGGATACTGCTTTGGAGGTGATTGGGAATGTCCTGGAGGTAACCCTCTAATAAACGACGCGTTTGCAAGCAGAGCCCATCTGATGATGCCTCTTCGCAGCACCAAGTCGCATGTAAAAATGTGGTGGATATCGGCGGCGTTGCCTTCTTCCGAACAGTGCGTCAGGATGCCGGTCCAGGAACACACACTGAAGCACTGGTGGACGGGATTTTGGAAAAGCTCTTGCGCGCTCCCATTGGGCGACCCATTAGTGCGTCACCCGTTCATGGAGCAACAATGGCGGCCACCAAACAAACCAGTTTCCGGCCTGCGACTGGGGAGAAGCGAGAGCGGGTTGCGCCAGCAGGGGTGGGGACTTTTTCAAAGGGCGGTATGGTGGGTGGGGGTTATCCGCGACCGCGGTCAAGGACTCCTGCGTACGGACGGCGATCCGTGTCTCCTGAGAAGTTGAGATCATTGTCGCCAATCAAAGGTACACTCGCTTTGTGAATCAGAAAGGACGGGTAAGAAGGGGTCAGTACACACATAGGCGCTAACTTCCATTACACCCAGCTCCACAACCACCTCCACAAATGCCGTACCTCCCCAGCGCGATCCAAACGTATGACTACCTCTCCCTGAATCCTGTAGATGAGGATATGATCAACGAATTTTGCGCAATCATGTCCGCCCCCATAGAGGAATCCGAGCGCGAAGAGAAACTTTTCGATATCTTGTGCGTCGACGTTGGAGCGCAGGTGTTTCTTCAGCGGTCTCAACTCTTTCGGGTAATGAATCCGTGGTTGTTTCCCAATTACATCTGCGATAAGCGACTTTTGCCTTCTTGAGTATGATTTTCTGACCTTTACAGTCGTAAAATCACATGCAGGCTGTGACATGTGGGTTATCTGCAGAAGACGATCCCAGGTTCCCGCGATGCCTATCTTACATCGAAACCCTCACTCACGAATGGGCCAAAATCTTTCGTCGATACAATGACGCAACTAACGCGTCGTCGTCTCCGCCGACCACCATGCACCATACACTCAACGTGTCGGGAGGTGGAGCTGACATGTTAGCCCCCGGCAACACCATCCCAGACACGGACTACTCCATCTCAACTCCCTTCGCATGCACGAACCTCTTCTTCCAACTCGTTTCATACCTCCGTCTTGACAGCTGGGCCCTCCAAATTATCAAATTACTGTACGTCATCCTACCGTTTGTGAGAGTGCATGTGGACTTGATCGTGCATTCTGTGACGGATGTGGCGGCGGTGGAGGTCGTTGAAGGGTTTGTGAATGCGGTGGGGGAGGCGGTTGGGTATCATGCTGCGAAAGTCAAAGCGATGGAGCAAGAAGGTGGGGATGTGGAGGATGCGGTGTATATGAGGGAGCAGGTGGTTGTGTGTGCGTTGGAAGTGATGCGGGCTTTGGCGGGAGTCGTGGAGGTGAGTAACGGCGAGCTTTGCGTTTTCTTCATTGTTAGAGTTGCCTGCGGGGTATGTTTATATTCACGAACGATTCCACCACTTTGCCAGGACCCATCCGCCATCGTATCGAACACCATACACCGCCTCATGGACACACCCGCCCACCATTCAATTCCCGGAACCGTTATATGTTCATTACTCGACCGTGCGCCTGAAACAGCCGAAACCTTTGCTTGTCTGATGTGCAGGCATCCGCGGTCATGGGTGCGACTTGAAGCATACCAGCGAATTAAGGCTGTCGTTAATGATGGGGAACACGGTGGGTGGATTCATACTCGGCTGATATTTATGATGATTGAGTGGGGTGGACGCGATGAGTGTTTGGAGGTATGCGTCAGCGGGTGGGCTCAGTTTGGGTTTTGTATGATCTGATCATGTTCCGCCATGGCTGGCAAACCCGTCACACAGGTCCGACAAGCAGCGCGTTCCGCTCTCACACGTATCATCCAAACCTGCGACGACGGTCATCTTTTAAAATGCGTCTTGCCCTGGCTTCAAGCGACGTACGACTTGGACGACGGCGCATGTGTCGACTCTGCTTTAAGCAGATGCAAAGATGTCATGGATAAGAGGGAGTTGACGCGGTTCTGGCTTCGGGCTCTGCTGCATCGGGATGTGAGGTATTTATTACGACACTTGCATGGCCGGAGCCGAAGACCATTTTTGACAGCGCGTGCGGGCGGTTAGATTCCAGAAACGTGCGATGCAAGAACTTTCTGATCTGGCACCAGAGCTCGACGGCGGGGAGGGTCAAGTTGATAGTTCTTCGACTCCTCTGTCGAATCCATTTGTATTCCCGCCCGCATTTTTGGCGCGGTTGAGTGCGGATCAGGGTGCGGATGATGACGCTGGGAAAGATATGGTGGGTGGTCAAGGTTTCTTTTTAAAAAATTGCTGAATTTGTCAGGCATGTTTCTAAATTTTCATTGGCCGAACAGCAAGCCTCCACGTTCGAAAGGCACGTTCAAACAGTCCAAACCGGCGTTGTAAACGACGGGTGGAAATTGTCCTTGCGGGCTATTCTTGCCGGGTTATCTGGTACAGTTCGATGCACTTGTCATTTTCCGCTCTAGCTTATAAACTGAAGAAAGAAATCGACGCAGTCAAAAGTTTCCTCAACCGCGCAGTTGAGCTGGGTCTCCACACCACCCTCGTAGAAGTATTGTCCGACAGCAGATCCCTGGGGGATACCGAGAGTCTGGAGTTGGTGTTGAAGGCGTTGAGGACATTGGTGGAAGCGGATGAGGGTGTCTGCGCGGCGGTTGCGGAGCGCGGAGAGAAGATGTTGAAATGCACGTGTCTCGTTTCCGCATCTTTCAGAACTGTCGCCGCGGTGGCATCAAGTCTAAACCTCTTTCCCTTTATGTGTGTTTAGATATACCCCACCCCGACCCCTCCATCCGCTATAACCTGTCCCGCATCTACTTCTGCGTTTTATTCAACTTTTCGACGTTCTGCAAACCGCTGGATCGAACGCTTCTGCGACCAGGGGTCGGGTACGCTCCTGCACACGTATCGGTGCCAGAGTTTGTGGTAGATCTGTTTTTGGTGTATGGGGCTGTCGGCAAGGTGGTGTATGAGGATAAGGGTGGGGTGGTGGAGTTGAGGAACGGTGAGAATGTGTTCGGCGGTATGCGCTCCAACCACCCTTTCGGCATGAACTTTTCGGGGCTGGGAACTGATTTCCGCGTCAAAACAGACTACAGGACCCGCATGAAGCTCCCGCACGCTGACCTTGAGCTCCTGAATTTCGGAGCCGACGAAAAGGAAACGTGGTTCTCGGAGTGTGCCCGTGCAGCTGTCGGTAGGATCAAGGGTGCATCATCGCATGAGGAGTTTGAATCTGTGTTGCGGGCGGTGAAGGGTATGTGTGTTTGTGAAGAGGACTGTAGGGGGCTGATGGATGCGGGCTTGGGCGCGGTTTTGAAAAGGTGAGTGCATTGGGCAGGGCGAGGAAGGATTTGCATGGCTGATGCCTGATAATTCGGTTTGACAGGTTTTTGCTAGTGGCACCGAACAACATCAACGATCAAATGCTGTTATCCAACATCCTCCTGTTTTGGACAGACGTGTTGTTGCGCTTCTCGGTGGTGTATGAATCGTTGCAACCGGATTGGGCCAAAGCGCTCAGTACGGTAGTGATTCCCGCGCTGCAAGCCGAAATGGACCATCACGATGGCGATAATGGACCACTACCACCCGCGGACTTGAACCTCGCCGCCATAGCATTCCTCAAATCCGTGTTGTTTAACATGTCGCCGGAGCAAGTATGGAGTCTTGCCTCGTCGAACGCTGCAATCGTGAAGACCGTGAGAGATTACACAGCTGCTGTACTTCTCCCACCGGGTGGAAGTTCCAAGGGTCACACAGAACAAATACAAGCCCTACAATGTCTGTTACGTTTTGTGAGTTTGCCTGGGTTCATCACCACCGTCAGTAGCGACGTGATTGTCGGTATTATTGCCACGCTTGTAGCGGTCTTCCAATCCGAGGATGGAGCGGTGAGACATCGGTCGGTGTACAGGTGGACGGCGATGGTGCTCCGGAACCTTTCGAGGGCGGTGGTGAGTGTCGGGTCACTTCCCAAGACGGGTGTTACGGCCGCGTGGGTGTGGGGAGACCACTGGCTGGTTGAAGGGACGTTGGGGTGGTTATCTTATCTCATATCCACTGAGGACGAGGACACTGGGATGGTCCAACTCGGGTTGGGGATATTGAGTAATTTGATTTTGATGCGAGGGAGTTACGCGCACGTTTCGGGTGCGGTCCCACGGTTTTTGGATGTGGCGTTTGAGTGTCTGTTGGATGCAGGAAGGGGTGAGGGTGTAAGAAAGGAAGGTGTGGGCGTCGTGGTGAATTTCTTGGTGACGTATTGTCGGGATTCGAAGATTGGAAGAGTGGGCGGGGGAGCGAGTGACGGCAGCAGCATGGGCGGCAGCAGGAGTACGCGGTCGTCACCGTCAGCCTCGCAACCACAACAGGAGGAAACTGAAGCGGTATCCGAGATGTTGACGGTGTTCGACAAATGCGGGTTTTTCGAGCGGGTGGGCGAGCTTTTGCGGTGTCCGCCGAACTGGGTAGCGTACCGGTGCGCCATGTCGGAACTATTGTTGAACTTGACGATGATTTCGCCGGGGCATGTACGAAGAAAAGTGCGCGAAGCGGATGCGGTGCTGACTTTGGTTGAGTTTCTTGGGGCGGACACGGTGCCGGCGGCGCTGATGGAGAGAGGCCAAATGACGCCTCTATCCATGCGGAACTTCCAAGCGAACCAGTTCCGAGCCATGCACAGACGGATGTGTCAACTCACCGCATGCAATGTGCTGCAAATTTTGCGCATGTTGTGTAGCGGGTCCGAGGGGATGCGGAGAGAGTTGGTGCGGAACACGGACGTTGTGGCAAGGGTTGGACGGATGTTGCGCAGTGGGTGGGTGGAACTGGGACAGTCCGACCAAGTGGATGTGGATGTGGATGCTGAAGCGCCGGGGTGGCAGATGGTTGACACGGCGTTACGACTGTTGGCGGATCTATTGCTGGAGAGCGCCGTGGCGAGACCCAACGATGTGTGTTGCTTGTTTCGTCCTAGCGACGGTGAGGCGAAATTCAGTGGCGTACCCCCTGTTTTGCAGTTGGTCAGGGTGATGATTCGACAACGCCACGACACGGGACTTCGCCGGACTGGGATATACTTTATCGCCCGGGTGCTGGTGTTGCATTTTGGGGGCACAAGCGATCTGGGGTTGGAAAAAACTGTCATTGGGTGTGAAGGGAAGGGAGAGGGAACGACGAGACGGCTAGGAAACGACTTGTACCGCGAGTTGGTTGCAAGTCTTTTGAATGATACTGAGGTGGAGGATCCGGTGCATATGGAGTCGGTGAGGATGGGGTTGCAGTGTCTGTTGGGGAGGTGCGACTTTGCAAAAAAGATAGCCATTCAAGGCAAGCACCCCTCTGGAGTTATCAAGATGTAGTTTGGATGATATCGCTCATTGTCTTTTTCGGCTGTTCAGAAAATCTGGCGGGCAGTTTGGTCGCGAGGGCTAGCAAAACTTTATCATCGGCGGTAAGTGCTTTTCCACAAGGTAAACTACCTTATCAATTGACGGAACCAAATTTGATCATTTTTCTTTCCTCAGACCAAGCTCGAGGAAACGCAGCAAGTCGATTTATTTATCATCATGAGCTTGCTTGGGCATTTATTCGCCGGATCCATTGACGCAAAGGTGCAGTTTCCTTTTTAATACTCCATATAAAGACCGGACAACGGACCAACGACCAAACATTTTCACAGATTGCAGGCGCAAACCAAGATGTCCAAATCCTCATCTGCGACCTTCTCCTCCTATCACCTTCCCTCTCCGAAGCCCTTGTCTGCGAAACGTTATGCTGTTTGCGCAACTTTCTCGCTAATTGCAAACTGACCAAGCGGGCTGTGTTTGAGTGCGCGCGGGGTAGTGGCGGTAGTGGCAGCGGCAAAGCGAGTAAAGAAGGCGGTGGCGCAAATAGCACAATCGTGGAACGGGTGGTGAGACTTGTCTCGGCGCCTGGCGCGAGAGAAGAGGTGTTTGCTGGAGGGTTGGAGATTCTGAAGATTCTGGCGTTGGGGAATGACGCGAGAGGGGCTATGATGAAGGTAAGTGGTACCATTTTTCTCCCGTTGGAGGTTGGTGACTGTGAGACTGAACCCCAATCCTTCGTCGATTGGCATTTTTTCGAATCAGATGAACGTGTTTCAAGACTGCACCGTTCTATTGGCAAGAGTTTACAAAACCAAAGAGTACGCCAAGATGGAAGCCATTTTGCAACTGTTCCATAACATCACATTTTCGACTGACGCGCAAGTGCATTTGATGAGAATCAACGGTACGTTGGCAACCAAGACGGAACAAGAAGCGCACGTCTCTTTGTCTTTTGACTTATGTTTGTGCGCGATGTCACCCAGGGTTGTTCAATTTGCTCGGCGACCTGCTATCCTGCAAACCCTTATCGGTGCGATTCCATGCGCTGCTCGTGCTGCACAATTTGGCGTTGTTGAGAGAAAATAAGGCGCATTTTTTGGTCGACGGTACCATGCAGTGAATGCCCTTGCGTCTATGCAGATGATTGCTCTCTAACGTGACATATTTTCCTTGGTAGACGAGTTTCTGCAAAAGTTGATGAAGACGGTCACGTCAAAGTCGTTGAGGTTGCTGGCACCTGCTACGGCTGTGATATGGGCTTTATTGTATGATAGCGAAAAGGTGTGGGTTCGAATTTTTGCCTGTAACGGCTGCGTGAGCTCGTGCTTAAGTTTCTCTGTTCCGGCAGGCAAAAGTTGCACTCAAAGGCGCTGGATTCAAAACTGTTCTGGCGAAGCTTGAAGATCGCCTACATACCGGTTAGTTTGCGCGTCTCAGGATGTAAGTCCTCAAATGTCTACATCTCGGTTTTGCTGATGAACCGCGACATTCCAGATTACGCTTGGTATTTGAAGCAACCCGAAGGTTCCCAAATCGACACGTACGAGAATTTGTCGGACCAAGATGCTGGATTTCTCCTCCAAATTATTCGTCATTTATCTTCCATCAATAATGTTCTGTAAATACTTCACTTGAACTAGCACGGTTCAACAAACAAAATTTAATTTAATATACCAAGGTGCCGACATTGATATTACAAATAAAGACGCAAAAACTGAACTCCGAGGGCCGGATTTCAAAAGATCAAGCGCTCCAGAATAGGCTATGATGAACCCGATGATCCTTCCGACTTCTCTTCGTCGTCTTTCTCCGACCCATCTCCCCCCTCATCCGAACTATGTGCGCTGGAACCTCCCGCTTCCTCGTCCCCCTTGCTTCCATCCTCCTCTTCGTCACTGCTCTCGTCCTCACTGCTCTCGTCCTCATCATCATCCATGTCCTGATCTGATATAACTTCGTCCCTAGAGTGTGATAATGCAAAAGCAATAGGTTACCAGACTGTCGCAAATGCATACAAGGAATTCAACGACAGCACGGAGCAGTTACCAGCTTGAAAGTTCTACAGCGGCAACTGCAGCGACCGCCGTCGCCTTTTCGGGAGAAGGTTTCAAACTCTTTTTGACGCTTCCGTTTGCTTGCAAAGCTGCAAAGACCGAGATAAGAATTTATAGAGATTCTTCCGCCAACGTGAACTGCTGTGCAACTCACCCTTCTCGATTGTCGCCCCCACATCATCCAAAACTTTCTCGTGATTCTCCATGTATTCGGGATCGTAAAACCTAATCTTTTGCTTTTCGCGTTCCTTCAATCCTTCTTCGATTTTCCTCGTGATTTCTTCTTGCCGTTTTCGTTTGCGCTGGGGCTCTTCTGCGAGGTAATCGGCCAGTCTGGACAAAAATTGAAATGGAAAAGGTCAAACCCCAAACTAAAGTGAGGTAGAACCACCAGGGCGGACAACTATCTAACTCACTTTTTGGCATCGTTCACAGTCTTGAGTCTTCTACCCGACAAATCCCTGCAAGCGTCAAAGTTGGTCGTTTTATGCGCGGCCATTTTCCCACCCTGAGCTCTGAGCATACTGCCGAAGCCTCCCTTCCCGCCGGGAAGACGGAGAAGGAGGTTGAATATGGGCGGGTGGGAATTCTCGGCGGTGGTGTCATGTTTGGAGAAGACAGGGGTGTCGTCGTCGGTGAGACGGCCACCGAGGGTGGTAATGCGCTGCGCAGCCGATGGGAGCGGGACGGGGAGGCGGGTGGAGAGGAGGTCTTTGAGGGTAGAGACGGTCGCACTTTCTGGTAAAGAAAGGACGAGGGTTGGGAGGCCGTTGAAGAGGTTGACGATGACTTGGGACATTGTTCAAAAAGATTCGTGGAATCGGTTGGAAGCGAGAATTGTTTGGAAGGTCCGCAGAACTGCGCTTGGCTTAGCCACTCTGGAGCCGGATTCGATAAGCACCCGTCAAGCCGGGTGATAAAAAGGACTTCAACCGCGTCGCCCCTTCTCTGGATCCAACAATGTCTTCCTCACCACCACCGATCACCATCCGCCCAGCAACCGAAAGCGACGTCCCCGAGCTGGTCAAAATAAATACCCACTACGTCCTCAATTCGGTCGCAACATTCAGCACTGTCCCACCCACCAACGACGATTTCCTCAAAAAGCTCGCAAACATCCACGCTCAACGGCTTCCCTTCCTCGTCGCCACCCCCGCCGACTCCACCACCACCAGCAACTCGCTCTGGGGCTACGCCTACGCCTCCCAATTCCGCATCGAAAAGGGCGCATACTACCACACAGCCGAGATCACAATCTACCTCTCCGCGGACGCACCCAAACGCGCTGGTGTAGGTCGAACGTTGCTAACAGCTCTTTTAGATGCGTTGAAAGCGGGGGAGACGGCCGGGTTCCGTGATGTGCGGGAGGTGTTGGCAGTGATTTCTGTGGATGAGTGGGGTCCCGGGAAGGGTAACCTGGAGTTTTATGGGAAAATGGGATTTGTGGATGCTGGGGTTATTAAGAAGGTTGGGAGGAAGTTTGGGCATTGGTATGTGTTTTGACTGGTTGTGGTTGCTTGGGTGACGTTGGGCTGGTGTTGTTCTGATAGGGTTTGTCTTTTTTTGAAGGATTGACGTGCAGTTCATGCAGTACAGTATCCCACGAGAAGACACGCCGGTATCCGAGGCGGCAAAGTGATTTTTTTTAAAAAGCCATATTAATTACATGTCATTCAAATAGACGTTTGTGTACATCCCCTTTGTATTGAACCTGACGAAGCAGAAAATGAGATTTCTCGCACCGTCCGACGAGTAGTTATACTTCAATTAGCGTCATTATACACAAAATGATAGGACACTGTACGATTGTCAACGCTCATTAACAAGCACCCAACTCGGGGGGATTGAAGTGGGCGAGGTTACGGAGAACCATGGGCAGTAGGAGTTTCTGGGTCTGTCGCGAAGAGAACTTTGCGTTGGGCCTCCTGCCAGCACCAAGTTGCAGCGGGCTTGTGAGGCTTTGACGCAGCTTACCGGTATTTTGAACGAAGTTTTGAACGCGGCCAAAAACTCACTCTTTGCTTGAGCTGATCCAAGATCGCGGTGAAAAATGAAGTTGGTGGGTTGAAGGACCAACATGCAACATACCACTATACCGCAAGCAAACCATATAACTCGTCTCTGCAATGTCTTCTCAGTCTTCACTAACGCAGCAGGAACAATTCCCATGTCTTTTCTTCAAAGTTCGCAATCTCACGTTTCTCTTGGACTGCGCACTGGAACCGGTGCGGGCAGGGTCCAAGACCAGCAATACCCTGTCCCCTTTCACCCACTTTGCAGTCCCAAACCTTGCTGGAATTAACATGGAAACGGTTGACGTGATCTTGATTTCAAACGCCTTCAACGCGCTTGCGTTGCCTTTCATCACAGAATATACCAATTTCAAGGGCAAAATATTTGCTACCGAACCCACCGTAGAGTTCTCTGGGTGTGTTTCCCTGACACTTTCAGTCCATTTGATATGCCAAATATGTGGCGTGGTTCTGAAAAGTGGTGTGTTGTATTGTCCAGCTTGCTGATGGAAGAGTTATTGGAATGCGTTGATGCGTAGGTTGACCCACCCACCGGACATGTGAAACGTCATCGAATGCAAGTCTCATGAAATGCATCAATCGAAGAACCTCCACGCATGACCGCACGTCTCGAAATCTGGTGAAATTTGGCACCGAATGGCGCCCATTATATTCCTTGCATGATATCCGTACATGCATTGATCGGATTCAGCGTGTCCATTTCCAAGAAAAGCTGGTACTGGTATTTGTCCGAGCATCGAAGCCGATAGCGGTAGTCTGAATTGCAGTTTTGCGAAATAGGTCATCGATGATACCCTCACCATTTTTGCGACGAGTTCGGGTTACGCCCTGGGTGCCGCATTTTGGACAATTCAATCTCTCGAAACGAAGGTACAACCGTCTCCCAGTGAATGCGGGCATCTTTTTTATCCTTGCGTTGACCTAATGTATCAGATTGTATACATGTGCTCTGCATCGAGCAGCCGTATCGGACACTCAACGATTTTGGATTTAAACGTCCTGAGGGATGCGGACGCCATCATTGCCAATAACCGCGGCATATCAAATGCCGCAACCCAGCCAGTCACCTTTGAAATGCATGACCGAGTGGGTGCGTCTGCATGCGTACAAAGCATAGAGATTGCCTTTGCTTGGAATTTAAACTTCACATCCTGCAGTTAAGGCGGTCCAACGAGGGGGGAATGTGATATTTCCAGTCAACTCCTTTGGTCATGTGTACGAGCTTTTCCAAATCATCTCGAGAGTGGTCAACGAACATCGGCCGCATACTCCCATTCATTTTGTTTCACCCGTTGCTAAAAGATCCTTAGCTATGGCGGGCATACTTGGAGAATGGTCCGTTCACGTTCTAGCGCGCTCTTCCGCCGTCATTATCAAACTAATGCCTTACGCGTCTCCAACAGGATGAGTCAGGACAGACAACAGAAGTTGTACTCCGGTGAGTCCCCACTTTATCACCGGGATCTCATGGAGCACAAGCTTCTGTTCCACCATACCGACATTCGATCGGTGCTCGACCATCCTGGTCCATACATTGTTTTCGTTGGACATCCTAGTCTGTTAGGTGGAGATGTAGCGCTGGCGATCAATGTGTGGAAGGATGATCCCAAGAACCTACTTGTGCTGACAGGTATCGGCGACACAGTCGAAATCACCACTTTCTCCGCCTTTGCTGACCTTGTCGCACTGGTAGAACCGCGAGATTCCGTCGAGTTGGATCAAAGATCCTTCAAAATGGAAGTATGCCATTGTCAAATGGACATGCGACTTCCTATGGGAGAAATTCTACGACTAGGCTCAAAAATGAAACCCCGCCACATGATCATCACTACGTCGCATGGGGAAAAACCGCCTCCAGTTCCAGACGATGGATCGGGCAACGTGACATTTCTGCCTCCTTTGCGACTGAAGAAGTTCGACCTTGGTCCGAGATATTCACTTGCAAAGTTTGCTGTGGAGGTAATTTGGTGAAAGTACAGCCACTTCGTACCTTCCGATCCATTACTGAGGCCAATTTACAGGAACCGAAAAACATTGATTTGAAGTTTTATAATGGGTCGCATGGCGTGGCGGCGGTGAAAGCGACAATGACAAAGTCCGTCAGACCCGAAATCAGAGAGGTCAGCCAGGACACAGGTTTGACAGATAAGCCTATGGCTTTGCAAAATGTCGCAGCTGGACTGCTGGACGAGGTACGTTTTGATTGTGCGAGTGGTTGTAAAGCATGCATGCTATTGACATTGGGATCCGGCAGGTTGGCATGGCCAAAATAACCACCACCACCGACGGTTTGTCCGTTTCTTGTCATGACGGTGGAGCCGTTCGTATTGCCCCTCATCAGGTCGTAATTGAAGGAGATAGCATAATGCAAGTCAAACAGTTGCACGAAATAATAAAAAGAAACCAATAGCACCATTGCAAGTCCTTCGTTTCTAACGGATTTGGATACCTATTAATACCGCCTCTGCACTTGCTCCCATTGTATTCTGGGACGGCAAAAGAAAAGCAATTGGCTAGCTGGTTTCAAAAGTTGCATATGTATTTTCGAGGATGAGAAACCCTTAGAACCGCCTATTCATGTACACTTTGGGATGAATTTGTTATTATTCCCAATACAAATTCCCCTGAATCAACCCTGCCAGTACGAAAGCATGCCCCATCTTTCTGTTCGGATCCTCCAAGACTTCTTCCAGCGACTTCCCTTGCTTGACATGGTCATAACCATCGAAATCTACCAGCGCAAAAAATCCTTCCTCCTCGCCCCTGTATTCCTCATACAACTTTTCCACTTTTGCATATGCTTCCGTTTTCTGCACAGCGGCAGCATACAAAGGAGCGTAAATTATCTTTCTCGCTTCAATGTAGCCCAGTTTGCGCCCCTCCCACAGCGAATACAAAGGTCTCGCTCCCTTCCCCATCGGAAACCGATGTGGTTTCGGGTCCGCCCACCCATTCCTAGCCCACTCCCAGTATGCTTCCGTTGGTTCACCATTGTCATCAGCGTGTTCGGCGTATACCTTGGCAAACTGCCACGCGTTTTCGACGTTGGTCGCGGCTGGGAGGGTCCCGTACAGGGGAATGTCTGTGAGGTAAAAAGGGCTGAGTTGGCGCTGCCATTCGGTACCAGCTCGCGATGTGGTATCAATTTTGGCATAGTATTTGCCAGTGGGGTGCTTGCCCCGTTTGGGAAGGACACGGATCTGACGAGATGCAGATGAACTGGACATTTTGAGTGGAAGATCTCTCGCGCCATCTCGTCCATTGGCCTGGCAGTTTATAATTAAAGCGACGCGTCGGTGACTGCGCCATCGTCGGCATCAACCCCGCGCCACATGCTGGTGCTGGATGGCATGTCAGCGGGCAAAATGCAGTCAACAATAGAACGATAAAAAGGACTGATCTGGGCCTTTGTGAGAGCGGTTAGTGATCATGAATGCCCGTGGAGGCAGCTTGAAGGTCGATTGACATGCAATAAACTCGTGTCTGTACTTTGCGTAGCAACATGGGTATTGCGTTCACCTGGCATGCTCTTATTTACACATCATTTCGTTTATGTACAACAACTCCAATGAATCCTGTGAGGTCCAGCTCACAGGTCTCCGCGTTCGACCCGTTTCTCTAGCTCAGCCCGTTTCTGGGCAAGCACTTGGTCACGTTGGGCCTCCCCTCGTTCGGCAGCTTCGATTCGTATTTGTCGAAGCACTTGCTCACGTTGGGCAAGATAACTAAAGTGTATGGTCAACTGCGATACTACCAGTGTTGGCACTGAAAGCAGTCTGTGTGTTAATGTTGGACTTCGGGTGATGATAATGGATCTCTTTGACGAGACGCACAGAGACAAGCGTTTCCGATCATAAAAGGCGTCAATTTTATACCACGGGTTAGAAGGTATTTGACCCCGCCTGCACTACTCGCCAGGGCTATCGTGCGAGCGAATACATCGATTGAGACGCGCGAAGGGTGACGTAGGTAAGATATGCGGGTACGTACTGACTGCTCCTGTAGTGAATCCGTCCCTCCATGCCAGCCGTTCCGCAATCCTTAGTTTTGCGTCAAAGTATTCGGGTGGATGCCACTGAGGGAGCGACGCATCGGCCGATGAAGACATTGCTGGTGCTGGCATTGCAACCCGATGCAACAATCCATGCAAGGTGCCGCAGGATTACGTAAACCATCCGCCAAGGGTATATAAGGCACGCGGGCAAAACCTTGCTTGAAATCCCCCAGGCAATCGTGCGAAGAAAGCAACTACAACATGGAGGTTCGCCATCGTCTGCGGGCGTCACTTTATTCCCGTCTGTGTACAGCCTCTTATTTTGAATACAACAGGAACTCCGCGCCATCTTCCCCGACACAGACCCAGAGGTGCGTTGCCCTTTGGTGTTCCCCTCGTCATATACCACTCTCCGTTGACTTTGACTTTTGTACCAGGTGTGCGAGGCCATTTTGGCCGCAAACGGAGGAGACGTTGAACGCGCCATCAACGCTCTGTTGGAAATGAACAACCCCAGCGCTGCTCCGCCCACTTCCGAAACTGTTGCACCTCCCTTGGTATACACGGTTTGAAACTACCTTCGGGAGTGGAAGTGCGATGGGTATTGATCGGTTCGGTTATGTCATGGCGCATAGGACGATCGTGTTGCGGCTGACGCGGCACTAGCAGCTTCCTTGGCGCAAGAACAGGAGGACGAGGCGTTTGCAAGGCAATTGGAAGGTATGGTGTGCGGGTATGATACCTCTTATCATGGACCGAAAGCCTAATGATCTCGTATGTGTGGTCCAGCTCAGGAACGGGAGGAAAGCCTCCGTGCTGCTGAAGGTGAGATTGTTTACCTTCGGGTCACAGTGGATTTTCACATTACGATAACTGACCTGGTCGAACAGCAGAAGCAGAAGCAAACTCCGAACCCAACCCTACTCTCCAGAAAGTTGTCTCGAACGCACAAGCGTTTGGCGAAAACGCCAAGAAGAAGGTTCTCCAGTTTTTTGACAAGACGTTTCCTAAGTCAGGGGAGGGTACCACCGGAGGCAGCTCAGGAGGTGTAGGAGGGACCGGCGGTGGTGGGCTGAGAGGCGGTTTAGGGGGATTGGGGTTGGGGTCCGGGTCTGGAGGTATGGGCGGTGGCAGGGCCCCGGGTCCTAAGGATGGACAGAGGTACAGTGCCCTCCCAGATGAGGATTTCGATGCACTCTTGGGAGACGAGGATGAGCCGCTTGGTAAGATTGATTCGTCGGGTTCCTTGCGGGTTCAAACGCGTGGTCTTTGTTATCAATTGCTCATTGCCTTTTCTCTTCAGAGCGGCGCGGGCAGCCGAATCCGGGAGCGACTTCCCCAGGATTGCCGAAGCCAACTAGTCCGTAGAGTTTTGGTTTGATTTCCTTTCAATGTAAATGCGCTTGTCTTTTGATGTACGCTTTAAGTTTTATATGATTTTGTTTCTTTCTGGGTGCCCTATATTTCCTTATGGCGGCTTCCTGCATCACAGTTGCTTATGTGACCTCAGCCGGCAGCACTAACCCGACTGCAATCAACTTCCAACCCCCAGTTTTTAACTCTTATTTGTCTCATCGAATCCACCAGGATGATCGCATCCACAGTGTTGGCAGGGGCGAGAGTGGAAAGCATTGAGAGGGTGATGATCGTAAAAGGACAATATAACAAGGATCATGCTGTGGAACAGAGCATATTTCTTGACTGCAAACACGGACTGGATCGACCCATATGCACAGAGAAAAGGAAAATATCTTTATTCTACCTATCTCAATTCGGCAGCAGCCCCACAAAAAAAAGAGAAAAAATTGCAAACAGTCTCCCCGCAAGTCGCTGAATCGTAATCCTTGTGTTTTTTATATCCCCCACACATCCTAGTATCTAGAAGGTTTGAAACCCATTCACGCCGCCGTATGTTCCAGGCGGAATACCACCGACACCGACCCCGCCGTATCCCGGTGCACCGCCACCAACACCGAAACCAGGAGCACCACCGTATGTGATCATGAGGGGATTGCCCAGACCGCCTCCTGGGATGATTGTCGTGTCTGAAAATGAAAAGGTGTCGGTGATGTTAATGTCTGCGTTAATTGTCCAACAAAGTCAAAGTCCGCACCTTGTTTTTCCTTCTCTACTTCCTTCACGGTCCGCTCCTGGTTGGCCTTCTCCAACGCATCCACCTTGGTCATGTACTCCCTCACGACCTGTATGTAATAAGGCATTGCAAAGTCTTGCAACTTGTTCTTCCATGCAATCTCCATAATCACGTCGGGTCGCAACAAGTCGTAGCACGTAAACAGACATGCCGCAAAGCACTCCTTCTTGCCATTGTCAATGAAGAACTGGAGCAATTCTTCGGCAAGCTCGGTATCGCGCGACTCGGCAGCCGTTTCCATGGCATCCTTGTAGAGCTTATCCTGCTTTGAGAGGGTAATCGATTGACGCCATCGTTTGTTCTTCTTGTAGAGATGTGCGGCGATCCGGCGGAATTCCAGGAGTTCGTGCTTTTCGAGCCGTTGGGCGAGCGCCAAATTATCGAAGTGATCGAAGTGGTCGATTGAATCACGGAGGGATTTGTAGTCCTCTTCTTCAATCAGCAACTCGTTGTATGCATTATTGACGGCTTGGTTGTTGGCCTGTCCAGGAATACATTAGTACTCGGGCCCCATCAGTGGATGATCCCAACACTGAAGTCTCACCTGCTGGACGGCAATCAGGTACGGCTTGATGAGTGGCAAATTGTTGGTCTTCTGGAACATTTGTACAACTCGTGTGTGATCCACCCGAGGGGTCATGACAGTCAACAGATCATTGATCAGCAGCGGTTGTTCGTCAAGGTAGAAGCGAAGTGCCTAAACGAAGATTGGTTCATAAAATTCGTCTGAGGACTATAAAGCCGGAAGGAACATACTTTGTAGTAGATTTCCAAGTTGGAAACCTTAACGATGATATCCTTGAACGTGGCATGTTCCCAAGCGTCCGCTGAGTGACTCATGATGGTCAGAGCAGCATTGTCATACTCATCGTAGTGGGTGTACAAGAACACCAGTTCGGACCAGAGGTGGGCCGCCTCGACCGCACGAATGACCTTGGGAATGTTGATACGTTGCCAGAAGAGACGAAGATGCTCCATAAGGCGCTCCGATTTGTACTTGCTGTACAAGATGGCGAGCTCCGTAAACATGCCCATGTGTGCACGCTCGAGACCGAGACCAGCTTCAAGGAGAGTCATAAGCTCGTCGAAGTGGCCGCGACGCTCATATAGGCGAATGAGCTCCTCAAGTTCTTCAGCGTGCACAATCAAGTGCAGCGCGCAAATCTGCGCCAATCTAAATTCGCCATTGTCGACGCACGCGGCGTTGACCTCTTTCCAGACCCTGAGAATCCAAGTGGCATTAACATTTGCAGCTCAGTATCCAACCAGGGAACGTCGTCTACATACTTGGTAGCGTTCGCCTTGCGGGCACAATCAACAGCCGACTGGTACTCGTTCAAATACACAAGTGTCGACGCCAAACGGCCCCAGTTAGACACATTATTGAAAAGAATCTTCGCCGCCTCGTACATCTTCTCTTCGAAACAGCGCTCGCCGACTTGTCCAATCTGCAAAAGCAGGAAAACAATGTCAGGCAGATCCACAGCAAATCCAAACCCGCATAAGACTCAGAAAGTCAAATCGTACCACAGCAATGTTGGGAGCAGAGATAAACTCCTCCAGATCCGCCAAACGCCCCGTCTTGGCGAAAGCGAAGACGAGCTCGCTCTCAACTGCGGGCTCACGGATCTTCTTGCGCGCCATTTGCAGGAACCGAACAAGGTCTTCAAACTTGTTGGCTCGTTCTGCCACTTGAATAACTTCAGCGTAGTTCGTGGCATCGTCTGCCTTGAGATATGAATCTAGTTTGGGGCAAAAAGAGGTGAGACATCAAGGGTGATGAAGTGCGTGTCAGTTCTAGCCTTACCGATGGCATCCTTGACTCTCGTGTGGTCCAGCTGAGCTTTCGCGAGCTTACTCCAAACTTCGGGCTGATCGACACGCTCGGCATACTCGAATGCACGATCAACGTTCTGCAAGTTCTGAATGAGAACCGTGACAGCATTGACGTGTTGGTCGTATTTCTTGTAAATTGCAAATGCTTCTTCGAAGAGGTCGCTGCCGACAGCAATACCGGCGATGTCGGGTGCGTCGTAGTTGTCAAGACGTGTAACATAGTCCATCACACGGGTTTTGTCGGTCTGTCAATACGGGAGAATTAGGTCGCAATGCCTCAGCGGAGTGAGTTTTCGCAGATTTACCTTGACGGCGGTCAAAATCAGTAAGTTCTGCAAGTTACGGTTGTCGCTAAACACCGAACCCTCAATGACGAGCTTTTCCAACAACTCAATAAGCTCGCTTGGCAGGTCGGCCGCCATGAAGGCTTTCACGGCAATGGATACATCCTCCGGATCTTGCGTCTCCGGCAAGGCCGTGGCGACAACCTACCAAAGAAGGATGTTATTACTGGGAGCGCGAAGCCTGACCGTTCACATTCAGATATATACCTGATCAACAAGCTGCCGGCGGTAGGCATTGGTCGGCTGTAGCGCAAAGTTCCACAACTCTGGGTCCTGGCGACGAACGAGATACCGAGCTTGGTGCTTAAACATGGAGTTCTCGTTGGTAATTTGAATGAGTTCCTGATCACATCGGCCTCTTTCGTAAGCGATAAAGGCAAGGTATGGATCGCGCTTTTCGCAGTACTTTCCGACAACGCGGGCATCGTAGAACTATTTTCCCAAGGGGGAGCGATAGGTTCATCATCACGCGGAATGAAAAACGCAAACAGACAACAACATACCTCGTTCTCCTTCAAGAATTGCTCCGCGTTGCTGTTGGTGTCAATGTAAATCTTCGCGATGGCATTGTATACAGCGGGATCCGTGCTTCCCTCCTTAATCCTGCTCTCCAAAAACGGGCTAAGGAGCTTCAATCTGTTTCGCTTCTCCGTCTCCTCAACTAGGAGATCAATGGGGATTGCCCCACGAACGGAGAGAAGCAGGTTCTTGATCACAGATTCTTCGCAGTCAACGTCCAAGAGAGCACCGATGACTTGGGGGGTGCGGGTGGGGTTGACTTTTTGAACGTAGATTTCAATGTACTTGTAAAGATTGTTTTGGTAGAGGTAGAGGACGAGGTCGTGCACGAAATCGAAACGGTCGCAAACGATAATGAGGGGTAGTTGGTCCGTCAGTTTCGCTTCCTGTTGGTATAATTGTGAGTTAAGGCAAATATCATTGGAGAGGACGCACTAAGCAGTAACGATACGAACCTTGAGGAAGGTCTTGACGCGCTCGGGGTCGTAGCAGTTGCTCTCACGACAGATACGCTCGACTTCTTTAAGCTGTCCGGTACGGCAAGCCGCCTGAATGTACTTGAAATGAACTTCCGGATCTTGACTGAAGTTTACAACCGAACCCAAGTAATAGTACAAGCCTGTGTTCGGATACCACAAATGAGAGACTGTTTTCCACAAGGCAAAACAAAGAGTATGACCATACCCTCGAAACTCTTGAACGACTCGAAGAGTTCAATCAGCTGTGCAGCTCCAACTTGTTCCGAGTACTTTGTGGCAACCTGGACCACGATTTGCAAGTTTTGGCGAATATTGTTGGACAGCATTTCTCTCAAACATTCCAAAGACTGCTCGACCGACAAAGTGCCAAAGAAGTTCACGACCCACTCTGGTTGGAGTAAGTGCGTGTGAACAATGGTGCGCTTAATGTCATAAATGTCGGTGTAGTGCTCAAGTGCCTAAAACGGGACAGAGTGAGCCATGAGCCTCTCATCGCGCTTGATCCCAATGAGTTCCCAAACAGCAACCCACCCTTTGGTACAACCCCGCCTTCTCGCAAAGCCCAGCAATGTAAGCCCTATCGTAGTGGGTGAACATCTGGTTGCCCAAAATGGCATCCGCGACTTGCGGAGCATGCATCAAGTTCATCTCTAGCAGACGGGTCTGAAGCGCCGCATGCTCGGGCTTGTTCTCCTTCAGAGCGTCAAGAAGGAAGGAAGTGGCTTGTTGCACCATATTGAGGGAGGCGAAAACATCCACAATCCCCTCCAGGTTCACCAGAGGACCGCCCTCATCGTTGATCAGGAGGGTGGCAAACTCGCTACCCTTTTCCGGATCCATCCGCATGATGTATTGAAGGAGGTAGGTGTAATCTGGCTGGTAGCCGACCTTCTTGGCGTACAAGATGATTTTGTTGTACTGCCCAGTCTCCGCAAAGCATGCGACAACCTGCAAAATTGATGGGTGCTTAGGATCATACAGAAACGCCGGGATTGCCGTCCTGTAATTAGGGAATTGCCGTCCTGTAATTACCTTTTGAGGCACGTTCGCGCGCAAGTATACAGAAAGGGCCAAAGTCAAGTCATGCTGCTTCACGATATCACCAAGTTCCTCGCTGCATTCGAGCTATTCAACACCCCGAAAAATTCCATTAACACCACCGCCCAAACTGAAACCTCCAGCAAAATCCATACTTTGTCCTCTTTCAGCCACTTTTCCAGCAACTGCTTCCGCCCTTGTTGCAGAACCGGCCTGGCAAGTTCGATGGATTCCACTTTGTTCAACTCGCCCTTTTCCAACAAAATTCCAAAGTATTGCAAAATCGGCGGTGGAGTGTTCGGCGCAGCCGGAATTTGCTTGAAGCGTTCAATAGTGGCTGGAGTACGAAGGATTCCCTTTGTTCCAACAGAATGAGATATTCAGGAATACTGAAGAATAGAGCAGTGTAAATTCCTACCCTTGGTGATGTCGCCGCAATTTTCGCCGCCTCAGACCAATTGGCTGTTTGAAGGCAAACGTTGAACCTATCCACCACAAGAGAATCTGCTCCAGGAAGGCTGTTACGGGTAGCCAAGCGAAGGGCGAGTTCCGGGTTGTTAAGAGTGGTGAGAATGTACTGGATGATGTGCTCCTCATCAATGCTGACGGAAAGGACCTAAAAATTATTCGCGGCCAGAACTCTCCATGAGTGTCCCTCAACGGTGCACCCGCACGTCATTCAAAAACCGCACCTGGCCCTTTCGGTTGACCCCAATGATACCGCTGGTGGCCTCCATTTCGGCAGTCACGAAAATGGTATCTCCACTGATACGGTTCATGTAGATGCACGTCCCGGTTTCCAAGTCGTAGAGGTGGATGAACCCGTACTTCGTGACCAGGAAGATGATGTCGTACTTTTTGCTGACCTGCATCGCGACAGGAAAATCGTTCACAGCGTCGGGCGGGAAAAATACATCGACCGCGCGTTTTTGGAAGGGCGGAGTGCCTTCCTTGTGATCAACTTCCACAATATGCAGCTGCAAATTTCAAGGAGCGGGGTGTTCGTATACCATAAATTCAACAAGGAAGAACCATACAAAGCCTCCTGCTCAAATACCTTTGCACCATTGGCCGTCCGCACGGCAAAAGTGAAGAGTTTGTAGGGCACCGCCGCACCATCCAATTTCAAATCGGCGAAAGCAGCGGCATGACCTTCCAACGGCTGACTTACACCCCGCTCCTTCGAGTACAATTGCATGTTCCCAACCACCCGTCCTTGTTGAGCGGAAATCCCCACCAACAGCAACCATTTTTCGTCCGAGTTGACGCGGTAGTTGATAATTTGCGACCCGGCCAAATTGGCATTTCGGTCGAACATTTTCTGCGGAACCGATTCTCCCTCCACCGACCAGTGATACACGGCCGTCTCGGTGACCATCCCGATCGTGTTCAACGAAATCCACTTCCAAAAGACAACATCTTCGTGCATGTTATGGGACTTAATCTTTGCCTTCATGTCGATGTTGAATATTTGGAGTTGGCGTTGAGCTATTGAAGCGAACGCGAGTAAGAAATGCATCGTCCCTAACGGGTTTGTAATTCAATCATAAAGAAGCTCCCCCTTACATTTCAGAGCAATAACTCTCGTCGTCGGGTGCATGATCGCTGAATCCGCAGTGATGGGTCTTCGCACAACATTAGTGGGATCGTTCATATCCAAGATGACCACCTGGTTTTGCTCTCCAACTTTTTCCCGAACACAAATAAATTTGTCGGACTCCATCGTCAGGGTGTTGAACCCAATGCTCGCGGCATTGATGCCGAGGGATTGCAGCTATGTGGAAAGGAGACGTGAGCGTTACAGTGGGTACCGGCGGGCGTTGGTACAGAGGCGAAGGGTACCTGGACATGCTCTTGGAAGCGGATGGGAAGAATTTGAGCCATCGTGGGCGGTGATGCAAGGCTACAGGGGGACTATATGCGCAGTATAACGTCTGGGGAGAGCAAAGGGAAAGTGCGGTGTGAGCTTTTGACGGGTAGAGTTGCAAGGCAGACAGGGGTTCCCAGGGACCAGAGAATAGGGTACCTCCTGTTCAACCCCGCGTTTTGTCGCCTTGGGCGAGAAAGAAATACAGCCAAAAGTGGATGAGGAAGTAAAGTGCTACGCGGGGAGTCTGGTTGTTGTGGAAGCGGGAGTTTTCTTCCGGCGCGTTTCCAACACGTCCTTTGGGAGGGTTGATGGCAAGACTGCGAATGGAGATTGGCTCTTGTGGCCGTGTGCGGGACACTCTGGGATACTGGCTGGCTGAGCATTGTGCCCCCACCCTTGTTGAGCACCTCTCATTGGCCCGCCAACTGACATAAGCATGCTATTTGGGTATCCTATTGCTCCAAAACACGCAGAACCAAAACATAAACAACGTGAATCCGGATCGGCCAGGCTGTCTGTCCTCATCCGAGTTTTTTGTTTCTTAACCTCACTTTATGCCTGGCGACTCTCAATTTGCCATTTTTTTGGTGCAACCTGTACATACTGTCCGTAGAACATGTTCATCATTTCAAATGTAGGGTCGCAGATGGTACACACTCTTAAGGACTTGCATTTGTAGGTTCATGGCTGCCGCGTCCCTCTCAATGAAGGGACAAGCCAGTCCAGAATGGCGCCTTATTACAGTAAACAGAGAATTGCTGTTGTATTATCCTCCGTTCCAAATTGCAGAAAGCACATCTTTACATGATTATAATCACATCCCCTACTGCGTAACACCGTGAACAACAAGCTTGCGGTCTGATGCGCCAGTAACCAAATACTTTGCGTCTGGTCCCCACGCTACACCCGCCACGGTCCGATCCTTGTCCATAACCGCGAGCTCGTCCCATGTTTTGAGCTTGTAAATCCTGATGAAGTTTAATACAGTGTTAGAAGAAAGCCAGGAATGCATCAAGCAAGTATGCGCTCCACCCACCTTGAGCCCTTGTTGCATCCAACAGCGAGGAATTGTCCACTGTAGTCGAACTTCACACTCGAGACGCTTTTGGCTCCCGCCACTTCAATGGTGTGGAAATTGCTCAAATTGCGCAGATCCCACATCTTCACCACTCCCTCGCCAGCCGCCGACGTAGCAAGATAGTATCCGTTTTCAGAGAAGGCAAGGGAAGTGATCTTGCCAATGTGACCTTCAAAACTCCGAACGTTCGTTTGAGTCTTCACGTCCCAAATGTGGATGAGGGATTCCCCTGTTCCTGTTCCAAGGATCAAACCATCAGGGTGGAATGATGCAGCAGTGTAGCCTGGTAAAAAGAACTATTAGGCAGCGAACTTCGCATCTGTAAACAAACAAAACAAAACTTACCGCCGGTAATACTCGGCTCGTTGATCTTTGCCAACACCTTTCCGGTGGCCACATCCCCGATGCACCATGCAGAATCCGCACCCGCAGAGACTAGGTAACTTCCCGTCGGGTGCAAGTCCACCGCCGCAACCTCCCCACCATGAGAGTAGGTCCACTCCGTCTCGACGGTGTAAGATCCACTTTCTTCCTCGACCACGTTGATGCACTTGACAGTTTTGTCCGCACTGGCCGTAAACATCTGTGTGCTTCCGCCCTCGACCCGCCATTCCACATCGTTGATTTTTTTCGCCGCAGCTTTGAAGGACGCAAGAACTTTTTGACCATTCCGCCAATCCACAATGGCAGCTTTCCCCTCCTTCCCTCCACTCACAATCCATTCACGGGTCTCTCCACCCACATCCGCCGTCAGCAGATTAACCGCAGTAACTCCCTGAGGGTGCAGAGCCGGTATTTCGGCAAGAGCGGCGAAGCCTCCGACCTCTTCCTTAGTTGCCAGCGACGAAGAAACCTGCCTCTTTCGACGGGCCTTTTGCAAACTACAAACCAACCCGTTAGCACCCTTCTCACTTCAAGAAAACGATGATATGCAAGGACGCCTACCTCTTTGCCTTTTCCGCCATTTGTTCTACATGCTCTGCAGCCAGGTTATTTTCCTCCTCAGGCTTCACATCAACATCCATATCCATTGGTTGAGCCGGTGCAGCAGCGGCAGCAGAGGCGTACGAGGCCTGCACGTTCGCCAGAGCGGTGCGAGCTTCATCGCGTTCACGAACCAGTCGGGCAATCACGCGCTTGGCCGCATCCGTCTCATACAGAGCGCGAGAGAGTTCTTGCCGGACGGCTTGGTATTGTTGCTTCAACGTGTATGTTTCCAGGACTACCGCATCCCATTCGTTTTGAAGGCTCATGAGCAGGTTTGGCACAGAGCTCGCCGCGGGCGGACGTGGTTTTACGATTTTGTTTGCTGCCGTGTAAAAGACTGTCAGAGAAAGCAAAGCCTCGGCCCTGCGACAGTTAGATCGCCGTGACTAGACTCATACATTTGACCTCCACCAAGTCGTCAGCGCTCAACTCCTCGCCCGTCACCGGATCCCTCCCATTGTCAGCAATGTACTTGAGAATTAGCCTCTTCTCAAAGAGCTGGCCCGACTTTTTGGACACAACTGGTGTTTCGGGCGGTTCCCCAGATACTGTAATATGCGGGTAAAGTCAACCTTTCTGCTCCGGGATGCAAATAATTTGTGAACATGACGTACGAGAGCAGAACATGGATGCTGTTGCGATTCGAGGGTTGCGCGGAAGTCAAGAAGAATTGAGAGGCGGGGTTTACCTGGACGGGTGTGTTTTCTTGCGGGGGTGCTTGGAGGAGGGTGCAACTGGTGCAATGAATGAACTGCGCGATGCTGCCATGGCAACACGCGTCTATAAAAGCCGCAGCAGCCCCAGTCGCGTTTTTCACTGGTTGTGCGGTGGTCCTCCCAAGTCGTTCTTGTTCATATTGAATCTCGAGGCCTTTTCGTGGAGGGGTAGGAACTACTTGAAGAGATGTGTTCTACACTATAGTCGGTCCCAGTGTCCATCATAGACAACATGGTTGGCGTATTCAACAACATCTCGAACGCCTGAACGACGCACGCCAACAAACAGCACAACAGCACCAACAGCGACACGACGACGATCATTGTCAGCGAAGCTAACGAGATGACGACACTCATTATCGCATATGCATTTTTGATGCTTTAAACGAAAAGTGCGATGCTCCTGAGCTGCTTTGTGTGGAACGGCTTATTAGACTCGTATTTGTCGTTTGGGGGGCCAGGGATGTAAAACTTTGGTTTTGGGACAAAATAATAAAGAAATTGATGTCAAGAAACACTCGGCTGTGTTGCTTTGACTGTTTGTATATTTCTTTTTGTCGGTTATGTGTGTTGAACCTATTGAACAAAAAGAAACTCGTGGAGCTCTGCTCGCTCGGCGCGCGATTGAACCGACGAGCCGGATACCGTAAACAAAACAAAACAAAACGCGTGAATGAAATTCACGCCCCCGAAATTCACGCCCACAAAAACCCGCGCAAAAACCCTTTGAACTTAAATCTCTCCGCGCCAGTCCCATTCGCAGTTGTGCCAACATATTTCTCCTTTTTTAGTGTTTGCTTAGTACAGACACCCACCAATCCAGGGTCCAGAACTATATAACTTACCTGGGCGAAATGGGGACAGAAGAACGCCCTTGCAGGTTTGTGCACGTTGCTGCAGCAATATCCAAGAAATCCAGTGCGCGCGTGACTGTGGGATAACATATTGGGCCAAATACAGATGGCACAATTATATTCACGACTGCCAGGATTCGAGTTACTTCCGGACAGTAGCCTTCATCACAACATGCTGCGGATTCCTCATGTTCGTCGTCGGAATGGGTCTACTGTACTTTCGCTGCGTCGTCAAAAAACGTCCGTTATGGGTTCAAGGATTAACGACGGTCGATTCCTATGTCTTGATCACCGCGGTGGGATTTGGTCTGGGACGTGCCTTCGCTGCGCTGGGCTTGAGTTTGGACTGGTATCCGAATGTCATGTGGGCTCAAGTGGGTTCAGATGTACCACACGTATGGGGACTCATTGCAGTATGGATCTATCTATGCTCTGTGTAAGTGTTCCCAGGTTTCTTCGTTGAATGACTCCACTGTTGCCAGTGTCTCACACCACTGATAATATGGCCTTTCTTCCTCAATACAGAATTGATCTGACACCAAGATACGCCGCCGGAGTCTGGCTGCCGTCATCCCGCGTCGTCAGCCTAATCCGCCGCGTCTACATCTCTGCCACCGTCATCACCATCGTCCCCGCCGGCGTGATAGCCGGCCGGGCCTGGGACAACGGGAATTCTCGCGATCACAGAATCGCTCATGTCACGCTGTTCCTCATTTACGCCATCCTATGCGGGGTAATGAGCGCTGCATTCGCTTTTTTCGGGGGGCAGATGGTGAAGGTGGTGCAAAGATCCGTTTGGGAAGTCAAAGACTCGTGCAGAAGCGGGATCGCTAATACGGTAGACAAGACGTTGGGGAGTACGGCACATTCAAAGATTGGGGTGCAAACTTGGGGGTCAGCGAGAAGTGGGGCTACAACAATAAGTCAGGATGCAAGGACGCACAAAGCTATCATAAAGGTACCCACGTTTGAATTGGATGAAATCTTGGTATGTCCGACTCACTCCATGTACGCTATGATATTGTTTTAGATGAAGATCTTCAACTACACCTTCACCTCAATCTTCTTCTGGTTCGCCGTCGTCCTTGCAGTCTTCGCATTCTTTGACGAAACGGTGAGTCGCCAAAACTGGTGTCCTCCGAAGAAGCGGCGGGCTGATCAGCGTGTTTATCCAGATCTTCTCAACGCTCTGGTGGTCAAAAATCCAGTGTATTGGATCAAACATCATGACATTGGTGCTGATTCTGGCCGGCTACGTAAGTGATTCTGCGCTGCGTCCGCTTCCTCTTTGAGTCGTTCAAATCTCCGAACAATGTATTCCACCCAAAAAAGGGCGGCCTCATTTGGAGCGAGATATATCCAGACGAGGACATGCAGCAAGTTATGGAAACAAGTTTCCAACCGCCATCACGCTTCCAGTCTCCTAGTTGAGCGACTATCGCCGTACCTCTTGCCTGCACATTTGTATACCCATACCCTGTCATGTACTTCTGTGTTTATGTGAAATATTAGATCTTCGGCACTGTAACTTGTCTATGAGGCTTCTTGGTGTTTGATACAAGAAAAGTGCCACCGAAGACGAGAACCAGCAGCCTTAACCACTCAACAAGCCAAATGTGACGTTAACCACCTGAAACCCTAGTCGGGCAAATCTATTCCAAAAACAATTTCATCGCCCGGGTCAGCCTTCTTCGTACCGAACTCCCATGCTCTCCTTGGGCTGATATCCCATCTTCCGCAGCCGATCCGCAGCAATCCGCTCCTCCGACACCTTCTTCAACTCCGCCAGCTGCTCCTTTGAATACCCAAGCTCCATTGCCCGCCCGCTTCTCATTGCTTTACTCTGTCGGCGGAGATGTTCTTCATCTGCATTTCGTTGCATAATTAGATCAATGCGTGTAATCTTAAACGCCCCCCTGATCATTACCATTCATAATATCCACGAAACTGCCGTCATCTGGTTCCGCTTCTGCCCGTTCTCGCGTTCTGTTGTCCCTCTCCCTGTTACGAGCCAGTCAACATTCCCAGCTCACCCTCTTCAAATCTCAAACATGAAAGGGACCACTGACCATGAATCCAAATCATAGTATTTTTGATGCGGCAACGTCCCCGTATTGAAATCTTCGGCATATTCGGCAAAATACGTTTTCATGGCTGAATTTGGTAGCACTTCGGGGGATATATGCTTCACTTCCATCAACCATGTTCGAAACTCTGCTTCTTTGCGGTACATCTATGATAAAGTACGAAGATGAAAAATGGGTTCCCGCGTAATGATTGCGGCAGCTATACGAACTGGGATGATACTTACGTCCGCTGACGTTAGAATCCCGTATTTTCCCTGAATGTGACGAATCAAACTTGTTAGCAGACCTTCTGACGCGTACGCGTTGCGGTAAACTAAAAGAGCAGCAAAGAAACAACGCACCCATTGCCCCGTCAAACCCCCTTCCTTCCCCTTCTTCTTCTCCTTTTTCCGCTTCTCCTTCTTCTTCCCCTTCTTTTTCTTCTCCTTCCGATCCTTTTTCTTCTTCTCCTTCTTATGCTTTGAATGCTTTCTCTTCTTTTTGGATCGACGATCGTCGGAGGAGGAAGAAGAAACGCTTCTGCTCCGACTGCGACTGGAGCTGCTGGATGAGGATGAGGGGGAGGAGGAGCGACGACGCTTTTCGGAATGGCGAGACGGGCGTTTGGGGGAAGGCGTATGCCGTGTCAGCCGTTGTGAATCTGTACTTTGTTCTCTTCTCTAAGATGACGTGAGTGGTTCGCCCAATACGCCCCGGGTGCCCCCAAACCATAGAGGAACCCACCTGTCTGTCGTCGTGTCGCGAGGGTGAGTTTGAGCGTAAGGGAGACCGAGAAGAATACGACCGTTTCCTTCTTTCTCGTCCTCTTGAGGGAGACCGCGAGCGTGAGTCTCGTCCCATCCTTTGTATGGTTTCAGATCTCGCGACACAATTGCCCTGGTCGGGTTGCTTCATTCCCTGCGCCACATTTACCTTTGATGCAATCACTGATCACCCTCACAGTATCTCCCACTGTCCCGATCTCTGCCCCATCAAGTGCCCGCGAACTAATGTCAAACCCCAAACGCACCCGCCGAAAACCCGCCCGTAAACGCACCCTCGTCACCACATCTCCACCAGCCTCCACCTCATCCACACTCCACAAAATCAAACAAATCAACGCTGCCCTAGCAGCATCCGACCTCCGCACCCTCCGTCGTCTCGCCCTCACACCAGGTGGATTCATAAACAACGGGATACGGCGACGCGTGTGGCCTGTTTTAGTGCACGCTGATTATGATAGCGAGTGTGAATTATCTGTTGGTACGTTCTTACACCCGCAAAATGACAGTGAGTGGGGCCGATTAATACTTCAGATGCAGTCGAGTTGACACCGGAAACCAAACACCAAATATCTCTTGATGTTGCGCGGACGTTTGGCGGGTGGGAGGAGGTAAAGGGTGCGAAGGAGACGGAGAGGATGAGACGCGAGTTGGAGGTGGTCATTGTGTGGGTTTTGGAGAGGTGTCCGTGGTGAGTTATCACCATCCGTTGTTTCCTCGCCCTTATCCGTCCGCTTTCGATTCGACTGATCTTCATCACTTATCTTCATCATTCTCGCTTTCGTTTAGGCTACATTACTACCAAGGTAACACCTGCCCGGCATCCCCCCTCCCCTATCCCTCTAACCCCCAAACAATCCCACAGGTTACCAC
>JADGKA010000204.1:0-30354 GCA_027604605.1 Borealophlyctis nickersoniae | reverse complement strand
GTGGAGGGGGATGTGGGCGGGTAGGTTCTTGCGATCTGGCGTAAAATATAAACATGCATTTTAGTTTTAAATGTAATATCAAGGATTGAAAAGTTCTCAGTTGGCAAGGGATAGCTTGTAATGTACAAGGATGAGATCCCAATCGCTCTTTGGCGTTGACGTCCCCCATAGACGGCTTCCGACCAGGTAGGCACCCAGGATGTTGGCGTCGTCGAGGTTGAATAGGTTCAGTATTTTGGATAGGGATATCATTGTTGCCATTTTGTGATTGCTTTCCTCGAAGGGGATTTTTTGGTGGACGGTCCATGAAATAATTGAAGTCGAGAGGCCTTTGAGAAACTTTCAGGGAAACTTCACCTCGCGTTGTACGGCTCAGCCAAAATCGGATACCGTTTGTTCCCGCAGCCCCCGTTGTCGCAGCTCCGCAGCCACGCGTTTCATTTCCATTTCATTTGACCGGCACCCCGTCACGCCTCCCGAGTCAGGCGTCTTAGCGCTCTCTCACCTCCGCGCATCCAATGCGGCCTGGCGCGGCATCAAACACCCCCTCAGAAGCCTCGGATCCAAAGAGTCTAACTGAGTCTGAAAGCGCGGCCGCTTAGGCGTACAACAAAGCATGGAACAGGAACAGCAGGACTTGGACAAAATGGATGAAAGGGGAAGGATCCTGAATTTTATTTGTGGTCCCGGCATCAGGAAGGCGGCAAAAGATTCTGCGCGGAGACCTAGGAGACCCTGCGTGCATGGTCTTGGACGGTGATGGAGATGACTGGCGTTTGACGGAAAAGGGAACGAAAAGAACCGAGCGCAGAATGTTCCGTTTGTATAAAAGGCCGGCGACCCCACCTTCGACTTCCCCCCTATCCTTCGCTCAATCACATCAGCAATACAATACAAGTCGTAGATTAGACATTACTAGACACCCAACATGAGGTCCAGCTTGCTCCTTCTCGCTACCGCTTTCGCTTCCGCTGGTATGTTGCTTTCATCAAGTCATCAACGAAAATTCCGTACTGCCCGAAAGAGTCGCCTTTAACCCAAATGTCTTGATGTTTCTAGTCGTCGCCAGCCCGCTCCGCCCGCGCGCGGACTGTTCTTGGCCAGGCCACTGCGCCGGCGCATCCTGCAAATCTTCCGACGACTGCGACGGTGACCTCGAGTGCGTCAACAAAGTCTGCGGCGGCGCCGCCAAACCTCCCTCCAACGGCGGCGGCGGCTCCACCAAACCTCCCTCCAATGGCGGCGGCTCTGGCGGCGGTTCCAACGGTGGTTCCGGCTCCGGCAGCGGCCAAACCATGAACAACGTCCTCGTCACCTTCTACGGATTCGACGACAACACCAACGAGTCTGGCGACGGATTCGGTGCCGACGTGATTGCTCATCCCGGTCTCGGACCGAAGAAGCACGCCCGCGCCAAGGAAGGCACCGGCGCGTTCAACGACCCAATCACCTTTGCATCCGATCCCAAAAAGTTCCCCCCTGGCACCATCATCTACGTTCCTTACGTCAAGAAATACTACATCATGGAAGACGATTGCACCGAATGCATTCATGAGTCGAAACCCCATGTTGATCTCTGGATGGGTCCCAACGCTGACGTACGTCTTTTCGTGTCAACTTCATGGTGGCGTCTATTCCTACCCTAACACTTTTCCGTCCCCAAAACAGACCAAGGGCGCCGTCATGTGCTGCGAAAACGTCACCGGAAAGGACAGCACCACCATCATCAAGAACGCCGGTCCCGGGTTCGCCGTCGACACCAACTCCCTCTTCACGCCCGCTTGCACCGCCCGTGGCAAGATAGAGGATAACACGTGTGACTCTGTGAACAACGGTGGCGAGTTTTAAAGAACCCTCCCGCCCACGGAGAGTGAGGGTTGGCTTTTTTTGTGTTTAGAAGTGCAGGCAGTGAAAAAAGTTTGTGATAAACGTAGATCGTTTGTAGAAATGTACATGTTTTGTGAATAAAAATAAAAAAGGACCGTAGAGAAGATCCTTCCAATCCAGAGCAGTGTGTGGAACATTTCTAAAAGGGCGTCCGAGCACTTCGCTCAATGTACGGCAGGTTTGGATCATTCCATCTCTACGTACGTATCAAGCAATATGATGGATACGGTAGGTAAACAACACCAACGCGTCTGCAAGGATTGAGGTTCAAATCTAGTGGGCATATCCCAGTCGCTCTTTTGCGTTGGCGTGCAGGTAGGCACCCAAAATGTTGGCGTCGTCGAGATTGAATAGAGTCAGTATTTTGGAGAGGATATCATTGTTGCAATGTTTCGATTGCGGGGTTTCGGGTGGACCGTTTCTGTTCGTGAAATATATGAAAGTGCGGAGGCCTCCTGGGAAACTTCCCTCGCGTTCTGTGCGGCGCAGCTATAGTGATTGGTTTGTTTACCTTCGAGTTGATGAAATTCAAGTGCGGCGGAGAACATAAGCCCGAACTTGAGTGGATGGGCACATCTCGAAAGAACCCCGCGGACATTAACCACATTGGCGTTGGTCACATTGGCCTTCCACAACACACTCCAGCTCTTCTACATCATTCCCACACAAAATCACCACTCTGCCACGAAATCCGCCCTTCATGATTAAATCATCGCAAAAGCCATCACGTAACACATGCAACAGGGATTCGTAGTCATATTGTAATCCTTCCATACAATCAACCACAAGTTCCCTTTCCGCCCTGAAAAATAGTTTAAGCTTCCCAGGTGGAGGTGGCACCAGCAGCAGGCGCCTCAGCAGCACCCCACTCGCCTGAGAGGGAGAATGATGTCAACAACAAATTGCCCACTCCAGCACACGCCAAATCTAAAACTCACCAGTCTCAGTCGCTCCCCAGTCATCAACGGACGCAGATGCAAGGGCGGCAACACCAGCAACACCAGGTCCGCTAGCCTCCCACTATTCATTGAACGGAAAATCGCGTCAGATTCGGCCAACACAACGCATTCCCGCAAACAACATCTCAGAAAGTTCGACCCCACCTCAAGGCCGGTAGCGGCAGCCTCAGGGGCGCTGGCTCCCCACTCAGTGCTGTAGTCCTGGCCGAACTTCTCAGGAGCAGCCTCAGCCTCCTTCTCTGCTTCCTCAGGGTCGCGGTAGAAGAACATGTCCACCATAACGTCCCAGGGGGTGGTGCGGGCAATGGCACCACGGAGACGGAGGACCTCGCGAGCGAGGAGCCAGTAACCCAAACCAATAGAGTGCTTCGACTTGTTGTTTTGGGGAATGGCAACGTCGACGTAACGGAGGGGAGAGTCAGTGTCGCAGAAGGCAATGATGGGGATGTTCACGTATGAAGCCTCCTTGATGGCCTGGTGGTCGGTGCGGGGGTCGGTCACGATAATCAAACGGGGCTCACGGAAAGAGCGAGTGATGTAGTTGGTAAGAGTACCAGGGGTGAACCGGCCGGCAATGGCCTGGGCACCAGTGTACTGCGCGAACTTAAGGGCAGCACGCTGGCCGTAGGGGCGAGCAGAGATGACACAAACATCGGCGGGGTTCTCAATGGCGGCGATGATACGAGCAGCCAAGACCATCTTCTCCCAGGTCTTGCCGATGTTGATGATGTGGATACCGTCGCTGCGGCGCTTCCACACGTACTGGTTCATTTTGCTGTCAGCGTTCTTGGTGCCGAGGTGGGTCTATCCACGCGAATGCCAGATTCCATTAGAGCAAATTCCAAAACATCACCGAAGGCACCACCACCACCGCTATCTGGTACTTACGCCGGCAGCAAGCATGTTCTGAATGTCCTGGTCAACAGGGGAAAGGGCGGCGGGAACCTTGCTCATGATTGCGGCTCTGAGACGGTGGACCGGTCAAAGGGTGATGGTATGACTGGACTGCAAGCAACGAAAAATGTTCATTAGGTTGCTGCACCTCAATCTGTCACCGCTGGAAGTCGCATTTCAAGCCCTCCTCTAGACTTTGTCCATTCCTTCCATCCTCCCCCAACTTCATGCGAGTCACGGGCTCTCTAAACCCCGTAAATCCCGGATTTCCGCCAAAATCAACAGGGATTTGGTTTCCCCACAGCATCACGGGACCCATGAGATGGACGGACGGATGGATGGATGGATCGCCTGGAGGAATACTCTTCCGACACATACCCTGTTGCCTATGTGAAGCCGAGGAAAGAGAGAGCCATCCAACGGTGGTCTTCGAGCCGAAGTCCCCCTCCGCTGAGCTTAAATCACGTGATCTTCAAGCTTGGATACCCCAAGCATAGTGCGATGTGATTGGTTAAAAGGCAATAGCTCCAATTTCGTGTTTATTGAGCTGGTTTAATTATTGGACACGTGATCTTGGGCAAGGGTCAGTTTCCCCCAGCACCATCTCCAATCCTTCCAATTGATCCCGGAGTCTGTCAATATGCCAACCACGGCCGTTACCCCCGACAACGTTGTTATCCACCCCTTGGTGCTGCTCTCCGTAGTGGACCACTATAACCGCGTTGCAAGGAATACAAAAAAGCGTGTTGTTGGGGTGCTCCTGGGGCAAAACACGGGCAACAAAGTTAATGTGGCAAATAGTTATGCAGGTTCGCACCGGCGTTTCAACGGCCTTGTTTGTTTGGTAAAATTCCAAGTGTTCTGGAACTAATGTCGTTCGTGCTTGTCAGTACCTTTTGAGGAGGATGAAAAAGACCCGTCCGTGTGGTTTTTAGACCACAACTACCATGAGGCTATGTACGATATGTTCAGGAAAGTCAACGGTGAGTAAGCGCGTGTTTGGCGGGGACTAGTCCATAGTTTTAAATTCCTTTACTCCTTTTCAGCGAAGGAAAAAATGGTGGGATGGTATCACAGTGGACCGAAGTTGAGGGCGTCTGACCTGGAAATCAACGAACTCTTCAAAAGATATACACCAAATCCCGTGCTGGTCATTATTGATGTGAAGCCGAAAGACCTTGGTATTCCAACGGATGCCTACTTTGCCGTAGAAGAGATTCACGATGTGAGTTTGGCGGAGTTGTGGGATATCGGGATCCTCCCGCGTGTTGCAACCTCAGCTGAACCGTACCCGAAACGTGTAATTTAGGACGGTACAGCAACCACCAAAACCTTCAACCACATCCCATCCTCCATTGAAGCTGAAGAAGCCGAAGAGATTGGAGTGGAGCACCTCCTCCGCGATATCAAAGACACCTCAGTCGGCACCCTCTCCACGCGCATCACCAACCAACTCAACTCCTTGAAGGGTCTCAATCTCCGACTGGAAGATATCCGAGATTACCTCGAGAAAGTGGTGGCAGGAACCCTCCCCGTCAATCACCAAATCATTTACAACCTCCAGGACATTTTCAACCTCTTGCCAAACCTGCAAGTACCCGATACGGTCAAGGCGTTCTCGGTCAAGACCAACGACGAGTTGCTGGTCATTTACTTATCATCGCTTATAAGAGCTGTGATTGCGCTACATGGGTTGATTGAGAACAAGGTTATGCTGCGGGAAGCCGAGAAGAAGGAAGGAGAAGCGGAGGAAAAGGCGGGGGAGAAGAAAGAGGGGGAGAAGACGGATGAAGAGAAGAAAAAAGAGGAGAAGGGAAAGCAAAGTGCGGACGCAGGAAAATGATGAGTTGGCACTGGATGTTGTAATAATATACGTGCGCAGACGCATTCCGGGGTTAAGAGTGCTGAGATATTTGCCAGTCCGACTTTAGGTGCGAATGTCCCTCCTCTGCTCGTGTCCTTTTTCCACTATCACCGTCATTGTTGTCTACATTATAATACACTTTCCTTTCTGTCCCGGGGCTTCCGGTGGTATTTCCTGCAATCCCTCCAACATCTGACCCGCCTCATCCCCAAGCGGCCCTCCCGTCTTCTTACATTGCTCCAACCAGACCCTCGCCTGCCTCAGGTCCCTCTTAATGCCCCCGATCGCAAACCCTTCAGCATACATTTTGCCCAAATTTATTTGCGACAGCTGTAATCCTTGCATGGCTGCCATGCGGAAGTATTCGACTGCGATGCGAGGGGAAGCTTCCAAGCTGAACGACGAGGGTGGAGTGGCGGGAATACCGGTCATGTAATAGGAAGCGAGGTTGTGTTGGGCGATTGACAAGCCTGGTGGCGTGACAAAGTCAGGAGATCGTCTGGATCAGTAACCCACAAGACTTTTGTCTAAGACAAGGAAATGCAAATGGAGATACGTACCCTTTGCAGCCGCGTCACGGTACAGCTTGAATGCACGTTCAATGTCGGGTTTGTTATCTGGCAAGCCCTCCCCGGATGCACACCGTGTCGCCAGCATAAAGGTTGATTCTACCACACCTGATAACAATAGCGTGTCAGATAGGAAACGCCGGGCATGGCGACTGAGAGCAACTCTTACCTTGTTCGTGTGCTTTTTCCATGTAATGTACGGCCTTGACAGGGTCTTTAGCAACCACGATTCCCTTATCGTACAAATTCGCTGCACTCATGACGCATAAACGAAAAAGAATCAACCGACACAGAGGCTCCGGTCAGACGTACCCATCTGCGCGCACGCCCCCGAGTACCCCACATCCGCTCCCCGCCTGATTAAATCTGCGCCTTTGACCTTCTCCGCTGCGTTCGCTTTGGAATCCAACAGAATGCGGAGACCAAGAATGTACAGGGCGGCGGGATGGTCTCGGTCTGTGAGAGACTTCATAAGGGCCAAGGCTCCCGGCATATCTGGTGGTTGGCCTGCGTAGCCTGGTACCATTCTGTCGTCAGCAAGGAGCACGGCAGTGATTGTAGCGATAGGTAACAATCGAGTACCTGACGCTAGTAGATTTGCAATGTAAAACTCGGCATCCATGTCGCCTCTTTTCGAGGCGATGCTGAGGAGGAGTGCCGCTACCGGCTTGCTCTCTGACATAAAGCCAGATCAGTTGTTGCCAATTGCGAGTGTGAAGCGTTTCACAATCCGTAAGGGAAGCCCACCTGGGGAATGACCAACAAGTGCTGTCCCCAAAACCGTCAAGTCGCTCACTTTATTCCCCGTCACTGCGCATCATCCAAAAAGAAGGGAACGTTTTCGGCTTAGAATGATCAAACCCAATGCTGCCATCAACGACCTTCGCCGCAGCCCGCGAAACAAACGCACATTCCAACAACTCTCCACTGACAGCATCATCCTTCACTCCCTTCTTCAAAGCCGCCACGGCAACTTCTATCACCCGTTTCACCTCTTTCGGAGGGATTGACAGACGTTTGGTTTCATGAAGGTTGTAGAGGAGGTTCGTGGGGGGGAGGACGTCTGGCGGAACAGTGTGAGAGATCCGAAAAAAGACAGAGAGACAGATAACGGAAGTGGAATCGAATCCTCCAAAATACCTGCGACATGAATGTCGGCAATGTTGACATTCACCGCTTCACTGCGAGTGGCGGGCGCGTGTTAGTTGTACGATCACTCGAACAAAACGGCAACCTGTCCACCACTTTTTGCACGGGACACTCACTCTTGCGCTGCTGACTGCTGACCCAAAGAAGCCTGATTGACCAGGTCACTGAATGCCCCGCCTATCGACGGGGAGACGGTATTTTCCAGGGATGGAGTTCGGCCTGAAGGAAGACGGGAAAGTGTTCGAGGAGGACGGCTTGGAAGTTTCGACGCTTTCAAGCATGGGGTGGTGTGGAGGGGACGGCGGTGTCGTACCGATAGTGCCGTCTGCGGCCGGGTGCGGGACAGATGGTTCATTTTGTATTCGGAAATCACCCAGAGATCACCAAAGTTGCGTTGCGAAAAGGTTGACCAGTTTGAAGTCACGTGAAGTGATACCCTTCCCCGACGATTATGCAACGCGCAGCGCGACCTCCTGCACTGCGACCTTTCATCTCCCACAAATTAAGTGCCGCATACTGTAACTACAGAACGCAATGATGAAGGTCGAGTGCAAGCAGGGAACTACAGTTGAATCTACAGGCGATGACGCAAGTATTGTCCATGACTGTCGGTCCTTTTTGGGTAGCACTTGGCCCTTATATTTCACCAGGTTAAAGTGAAAGTGGAAAGTGTGGATGAAAAAGAAACAGTTGCTATCGAACCAAAACCCGACGAAACTGTTATCAAGGCGGAGGAGGAGGCAAGTGCTTCTTTTTGGGGCGTTACCCACGGAGAGTCACCTGGCCCTCATACGTTTTCACCAGGCAAAATTGAAAGTGGAAACCATTGATGGTCGTGATACGATTGTGATTGACTTGGCAGAATACAAGCTTGATGATGTCAAGGTGCTGGAAGATGCTCCACAAGACCATTTCAGAAACAGCGTGTACACCGCCGTGCTGGGGGGGAATATGATGGATAGTATTCCAGTCCCTAGAGCATGGAAGTACGGTGACGGTCAACCCTACATTCGGGCTAAAATGGTGCGTATGGCTCATTCCAAGCCATTGGCAAACATCACTTAACGGGTATCTACGAACTACTCCGTTGCAGACGTGGAACCCACAGCTTCCCGCCTTTCCCGGATATCACGGTGTCATCTATTCTCAAACCCCCATCGGTCAAAGTCAAATCCAGGTTGCCGTCCAGCACAAAACTTGTTCCGTGGGCTTCCGCTACTGCGGCCGCTATCATATTCGCGCTTCAGGCTTCCTCTCGCCCACAGAGATCTTCAAAATGCCGGTGGAATGCATCAACACCTGGCTTACGGAAATGAAAGGGAAGGTATGGGGCGCGGAGTGGATTACCGGCGCAGGTTTGCCAGCGGATGCAGACGACCAGATGATATTGGCTGCATTGAGATCGGGGACCCTCAAAATGTGCTATACCGTGTTGCAGTTTGTGGATTTCGACAGGAACTTGTACAACCTGTTGAAACACGAGGATGAGCGGCAGGCGCTGACGAGGGGTGGGAAGAAGAAAAAGATGAAGGGAAGTGGTGGGCAGAAGAAAAAGAGGAAGGTTAGCAATGTCAGCAAGGATGAGTAACACGGGCCTACCGTCATGCAGTGAATTGGTGCAAGGCTAAGTGTGCGTGAAGTTGGGTAAGAAGCAGACTCAGGAGTGTTAGCTTAGTGAGCTTTTGTAGCACTGCGAAAAATGCAACATGTACAGTACATATAGCGAAGTGGGGGCAATTTGACTGTGCTTTTTGGATACCGTCACAACAATGTTAGAAGATGAAAAAAGTGCGACCCTCAGTGATCTTGCACACTTCACGCGGAAGTCACCAATAGCGTTTCCGCGGCAGGCTCAAACCCACTAGAGATGAATAAATGTGAGCTAGGTGGAGAATGAATGCATTCCCGTGACGTTGGGTTTTGCTTTCGTTGAATTTGTGGAAAGTGTGGATGTCCAACAGGGGTATCCGAAACTTTTGTTCCTCACGTTCCTTCCACCTGAACTCTTAACTATAGGTCTCCAAATGACTGAAGTCAACAACAAACACGTGGCCAATGCCAACGTAAAAGCAAGTCAGCATTCAGGAGTGGTGGCAAGGCTCCCTAGTGAACTACTACCTTTGATTCTGCGAAACATTTCTGCGCAAAGAAAGCGCACATTCTATGCCTGCAGTTTGCTGTCTAGACAGTGGCATGACGCTGCCTCACCCTTTTTGTGGAGTGAGTTGGCTCTTGGGAAAGACTATGAGACCCCGGAGCAACTATCTCGAATTCTCGCCGTGCAAAGCAAAACTGTTTTGGTTCGAAATCTGGTTTACAGTTTCGATCGCAGTATGCTTCTTTCGGGGTTCGACACGGATCTGGCCATGGAGGTGGATCTCCTTAACTGCATTTCCACCGGGGGGTTCCGGGGAGTTCGAATGCTCAATCTTGAAGATTAC
Organism: Borealophlyctis nickersoniae; assembly: GCA_027604605.1. Lineage (NCBI taxonomy): Eukaryota > Fungi > Chytridiomycota > Chytridiomycetes > Rhizophlyctidales > Borealophlyctidaceae > Borealophlyctis > Borealophlyctis nickersoniae. The sequence goes on along the minus strand of JADGKA010000204.1, from coordinate 20,591 downwards.
GCCTGGCTAAGGGAGGCGGATCTGTCGGCCATATTCGTCCAGGGCCCACATCTGATTGCGCTGCATGTCAACGTCGTGAATTTCTTCCCTTCTCCTGGACTTTTGGATGAGACAGGGGTGCTGCGGGACGGTTTCAGCAAACTCAAACTTTTAAAGCTCCAACTGGCAAGTCTTGGCCCTGGTGGAGACGGTATCCTAAATCTGGTAGCGGAAAGTGTGGGAATTGGATTGGAGTCCATCCACGTCGTAACGGATAGGCACGGGGAAGATCCTCAATACAATCGTCTCCTCTCTTTGATGGGGCAGAGGTGCCCTAATCTTCGAGACTTTTCTCGGAATTGGTCACCTGCCAGTTCGCCCACCTCCATAATCCCATTGTCACCATCTTGGGACAAACTCTTGCGTTTGTCTTATTTGCAACCAACAAGCAACGAATCGCTGAGACTGATCGTGCGACTCTGCGTAAGCTTGAAGTACTTGGAGCTCTGGTGGGAAGCAAGTCTAAGCCTGCAAATACTGGCAGATGGTCCATTCCTTCTTGAGCTGTCGTTGGTTAACGTCCCTGCCGTCATCGCGGATGATTTTGCATACTGGTTGCAACGCCGCGGAAGGAGCTTGACGATATTCAGTGCCGAACCTTACATGCAAAACTTCACGGAGAGATGCTCGAAATGCTTGCCCAATACGCACCCAATCTGGAAGCAGTGACTGTGGGACAAATCGACACTCCAGGCGGGGCGCTTGCTCTTCTGCGCGATTGCGCAAAACTCCAGACTTTGTGCCTCCGCCGGGGTCCACGAACTTGCGGTCGTCCATTGCATCCACATATAGATGATGCAGCTGCGCTGAAAGGAGTATGCGTTACTCAGCACTCCTTCCCTTTCATACGGTACGGGGATTTGATGAAAGACAAGTGGATTGGCATGTAATGAGCGATTGCGCCAGACGCGCGGGTTACAGAATGCCAGGGTGTCTTTAGATCCTTCAGAGATGTTTGTATTTACTGCAGGGGCGCTGTATATGTACGGAATGGAAAACGCGGTTCGGTTGCATGAAGGGGCGGCAGATGACGAGGTTTCGCACTAAAAAGTCGCAATGCGAGTGACAACAAGGTCGGATTGCAGATGAACCGCCCCAAATTGTGAGAAATGCTGGTATATTTGTGCTTTAATATACCATGTATGCTGTGCAAATGGCGAGAACTGATCAGTTTCGCACTTCTGGATCGTTGGCGAAGAAGGAAACATGTTTGGATACCGAACGGGTGTGGACATCTTGTCTCGACGTCTTTTGCGACGGCATATGTCAAAAAGTAGTTTATAAAAAAGAACGACATCTTCCTCCCTCGAGGATTAGTAGGACCGGATAATATGTGTTTCGATTGGTTTGAGCTTTCCAACGGGCAAACGAACCCTCTGCAACCGTTGATTTTCCGGATCTATTCTTGATCTATTCTTAACCATTACCCTGCTCTATCATGGCCAACTCACCTACACGGCTGGCAGCTGGCGGCAACTCACCCATCCAGCTATGGCGCCCTGGTTGGATATCTATGTTTGCTTCGAGTACAATTACTGGCACGCGACTCGTTTTTTTCCTTCGAACATTAACGAACACAGAAAAGCGCGCTAAACGACCCCCCCCATTCCCTATGCTCAAATATCTTTCAACACTGTCCTTAAGTGACCATAATTGTCATGTTCCATCAAGAATATGATGCAGTCCGCGAAACATCCAGGTGAAAGATGCGTTCGGATTTTACGCTACGCCTCTCAATTCGGAAACCGTCGAGCTGCAAGGTTGGCGCTTTTTTTGGTGAATATTTATTCCGTTGAAAACGTAGAAACATGATAACGATAATTTGATGATTTCCGCAAAATATACAATGATAAGTTTCCCTCCAGCGGCCGTGCATTCCAAATATTTAAACAAACTTGTCAACGGCCCGCCCTTTCGATAGGTGCCGGGGAACCGTTATTCTCCCACGACGGTCTCAGTGCTATCATATCTCACGACAGGGGCTTGCTCCTTTTCCGTTTCCTCTCCTGGTGGTTGAGCGCCGGCGTTCACAAATGCCGGCTGTGATGATCCTGACCCGGATCCGCCCAAAGTCGGGATTCCGTCTTCCCAGACTTCTACTGCACCGTACCATTGAATGGCGCCGTCGGCGACGATGAGAGGTTGTTTAGTTTCAGGTTCGTCTTGGGCGAGAGTGACTCGGCGGTTGGCAAGGACGAGAGCGAGGGCCAAGATGATGGTGCGTATCGGGTTTGTGTACGGGGTGATGGCCGGAAGAGGGTAGGTGAGGACTGTTGCGGGGAAGTTCGTTGATGAGTACAAATATGTGGGTTTCATTTTTGTAGCTCATTGTGTTCTTGGTCTGGCTTGTGGAAAAGACCGGGGGACTCACCATGGAGTATCATTTCACCGGGCACCAACACCGTCAGCCAAGCCCAATTCAGTCTCTTCCAAAGGCATCCCCCCGCCAGGACCAACATGCATGTCACCCCCCATGTGACGACTTCCATGACCAGGTATCCTCCCAGCAATCCCTCCACCTCGCCCGTACCAGAATCCTCGTCTTTTACCCTTTCCATGCCGGTGCCAACTGGAACCTGTGTCGATGCATACATGTTTCCGGCAGGGTTCCTCTCCCGCCGATGTCGAGAGCCTTGCATCACCCAATCCACCATTCCCCACGCAATTCCTAGCAGCGCAGCTGCAATTGCAAATAATCTTCCGACTTGGTCTCTCCTGAGCAGCCTTCGCCTCGGTCCCCCGTGTATTCGATGGCACAGTTCATAGGCGACTATAAAGAGTGTTGGTGTAAACAGGAACGTGGAAACGTGCGCCGCCGCCGACGATATTGATAGAATACGATGGTGGTGTTCAAGAAAGGGCCGAATGAAGAGGAGTAGATAGAGGAAAGCTTGTGAAATTATGTAAAGGAATACGAGCGCAGTGCACGGGGACGTTGGGTGGCTCCGGCGTTGGGAGAGGGATATTATCCGGTTCGACGTAATTGTAAAGTGAGCGAAGAAGGTCAAGGTCAAGGCGGTTGCCAAGTCCAAAGCTGCTGTTGGTGATAGAGCATCCTTCAAAGGTAACATGGGCCGAACAGAAGTGAGAAATGGCGGGACAAAGCTGTTGGGTGAGGAAAATTCGAAAAGCGAGTGGGAAAAGGGTGGCGACCGCTTGGAAGACTGCTGGCTTGGGGGAGTGGGGGAGGGGGAGGCCCAATTTCCTCTTACCCCTGTTGGCTGCAAACGAGACGAGTTGGTGTGGAAGGTGAAAGTGAGAAAGAAGCCGGCGTGCAGAGGAGTGGTCGGATACCCTTGCTGTGAGTGTGAAAAGGCCAGAAAGGCGCGCAGCCGAATCACGCGCCTAACCTTTGGATGCTTGTTACGGCCCAGTTCAGTCATCCCTATCGTCGCGTGTCCCATTATTCTTACGGCGCTAATCACACCCCTATTCAAACGGGATTCACCTGGATTACCACACTCTTTCGGCGAGTTTCCCACACGAAAACACCCCCAAAACATCCCCAAAACATTCCCAAGTTCAAAAGTTCTAGACTTTCTGCCAGTCATCACAAAACCTCCATCCACTCGGGCCCACTTGCAACCGCATAACGCCCACACTTGAACCCTCATTTCGGCAAAAGGGTCGCCTTCTCAACACAATTCCCATTGAAGCAATCGTTCTCAACCAACCTCGTGCGAGCCGACCGTGCCACTCTAGACAGAAGAGCGACAATCCTCTATCCAAGTTTCTATCATCCTTTCTTATTCAACCAAGCACAAGAAACAACAAGAACAGCCGGTCAAAATGTCGTCTCCTCGCAGGCGCATTGAAACGGACGTCATGAAGCTGTAAGTGCCTCTTCTGGGCGGCATGGGATACCGAACCCCGCTCTCTCACACTCTTATTTTCCTTCGTCTATCAGCTTGATGAGCGACTACGAAGTGACCCTTGTCAATGACAATATGCAAGGTACAGTCCACATCATCATCGATGGCATATCCGATCTCCAATGGAGGGATTCTTCCACACCCATGGATTTTCTCACGAATCGTTCAATTCAATCATATTGCAGAATTCTACGTTCGCTTCCATGGACCAAAGGACACTCCTTTCAATGGCGGGTTGTGGAAAGTCCACGTCGAACTCCCAGATCAGTACCCTTATAAATCTCCTTCAATCGGGTTCATGAACAAGATTTTCCATCCAAATATCGATGAGCTGTAAGTATGTCTATGCTCGCGGGTCGTTTCGCAAGGAAAGGCACAAAACGAGGACAAAAGGTTGCGCCTGCATCCTCTGTACCCGGCAGTTTTTGATGGTACCAAATTAGAAATGCATCGTCCAGATGACATTGCTTGCTCACGCATGCCCTTTCCTTCCCTCCCTTAACCGACAGTAGCGGCTCAGTCTGCCTCGACGTCATCAACCAAACCTGGAGTCCAATGTTCGGTAAATATCTTTCCTACTGATACTTGACACCGATCATCAACACCTGCAATGGAGTTCACACCGTTTTTATTCCACACCATACAGATATGATTAACATCTTTGAAGTATTCCTACCCCAACTCCTCCGTTACCCGAACCCGACTGACCCGTTGAACGGTGAGGCCGCCGCGTTGCTGATGCGGGAACCGTCGGCTTACGAGCAGAAAGTGCGAGGTAACAACAAATAAACCCTGACATATGCTTCCCTTTTCAAAGCCGCTGTTACGGTTTCGCATTAACCCTTTTGATATTTTTTGTCGTAGAATACGTGTCGCGATACGCCACAAAGGAAGCAGCAGACGCGGCAACGGATGAAAGCGAGTCTGATGATGATATGAGTTCGATAGGATCGTTTTCGGATGAAGAGGCGGCGGGGATGGAGCTCTGAAACAACAAGTGAAAAAAGAACATGTTTTGTGTGTTGGGTTCGTTAAAGCATTGACGAAAGAGGATGTTACCCAGTGGAAAGTTTTGCAAATGGGGGTCCGGAGATTCGGTGCTGGGTGGTGGCGGGGTGGTGGATGTGGGCGCCGATCGGGTTTGGCTGTATCGAGAGGTGGAGTTAGGGTGGGCATGTGCAAAAAGTGTAACAATAAGCATTATTTCTCTTCTTTGAAACGATGGTTATTGTGCTGGCTGTTGCGTTGGATGTTATTGGAGCAGTCGAAACAATAAGCCTTTCAAGGAACTCTCCCCTTCGCGTCATCGCTTCCACGCACCCAGTCTGCCACCTTCACCCTCACTCATCCCCATCATAGCCAACCGCACGGCCCTCTCCACATCCTTCGCATCCTCCAACACCTGCATACCCTCCTGTCGTTGTTTCAACCCTTCAATCTCCGATTCATGCGCCGCGGCAAGTTGGGATAACGCGGTGGTCAGTTCTTGAATATGTGCATGTGTTGCTTTTTGAGCCTTTGACAAGGGTGAAATCAGACCGTTTCGCGGTAGAAGCCACATTTCGGATTTTGTCTACTTACCTCTTCCAGTCTAGAAATCGCCCCTCGTGCATCCCCCACCTCCGTTTCCAACGTTTCTATCCGTCGTTCCTGTGCTTCGGCGCGCGATGTCGTCTAAACTCACCCGCCAAATGGATGTGAGACTTTTCCAGCAATGGCTTCATACGCCCGAACAGTCGAAACATTTATGTTCTCTACCTGAGTAACAAACTTTGTCGTTGAACTCAGCACACTTTCCAAGACTCTCAAACTAAACTCCATCAACGCATGCGACCCCTGGTTTTTTTCGTTGCCGCACGCGTCAGAAGACTGGAGCGAAACCAACGCCATATCAAACGTTGGAAGCAAACGCACCTCCGACTCCACATCCTCCACATCACTCGCGTCCAGTCCCCCGCCCATTGGTATGCCGCTTATGCGTGATGTGAGGGTATTGTGCAGGTGAACCAGGCCCGTCGCAATGTGTTTGAGGGGTTCGGAGGGGATGGGGGAGGAAGATCGTTGCTGCTGTTGCTGTTGTTGTTGTTGTTGGTCTGGAAGATGGGTTGTGCGGATGGGATAGCGTGATGGTGGGATCGGTTTGGAAGGGTGGTGTGGTTGTGGTGGTGGAGATGGGGTGCGAAGATCTGAACAATAGCAGACACGACGTAAGATTTCACCTTTAAATATCACAACACCCCTTCATGGACGCCATATACCAACACCGGGGTCTCACTTACTGCCACCACTTTGGACCCTCTTCACGACTCTCTTTCTCCCTCCACCACCGCCTCGCCCATCCACTTCCCGCCCACCAACCCGCCGCCATAAATTCACCTCCCGATCAAAATCCACTTCAGTTTTCACACCCCATGATGTATGCTTCCTTTCCACTCGTCGTTGACGTGGTGAGTCTCCAGATGGTTCGTTTCTGGTCGGAGATCCCTCGGCTAGGTCTTCCTTATCATCACCACCACCATCGTTATTCTCGTCTTCATCGTAATCCCATTCTTCCCCATCGCCATCACCGTCACCATCGCCGTCCTGTCGCCGCAGCAAAACCCTATGCGCATCGGTGTACTTTTCTGCGTTTGCTTTTCGCAGGCGCTGCAGGACACGGCACCACCAAATATAAGGGTTCAAACGATCAAATGGGGCACGTATACATTAAAGAGTGCATAGCAAAAGCAAGCTACCATTTGTAATGGGGAGAGTTTCAGGCGGTTCAAGTCATGAACGGTCAAATCAAATCCGCGCTTTTTGGACTTTGACGATGTCGACCGAGGTTGCCCGGCTGGCGAAGAAGCCGTTGGCTTCGGTGTTGACGGAACGGATTTTGACTTGGCGGCCGGCTTGGGCTTGAGAGTGGAGGATGGGGTGGGACCCGGGGAGTTGGTCGGTTTGAGGATTGGCTTTGGTTTGGACATGGCGATCGATTGCGCTGAAATTGGCGACGTGGTGCTGCGCGAGGTTTGTCCGAAGGGTCGGACCATGACGGTCCTGCGCCACCCCCGGTGATGCTTGAGATTACGCGTTGGCGGGTTTCCTGAGTTGAGATTTCTGGGTGAATTTCTCTGGGAGACCTACAGGCCCCTTGTTATGGTTAACATAGTGTGCAAAAGCCGAGGACATGGCACTGACTGCTATAGATGTGTATTTACACGTAAAAGCCACATGTATTTACAATCCAGACTTGGGCTGTTCATTCGTGAAAGAAATCCCAACCTTTGGCGTGAAGCCAGTACTCGCATCAAGTGGCGTCCCTTGCGTTACTTTCCGCACCCACAGCTCGCCTTGATCAAAGTAACCCTGATTATGGCGAAAGAAATAAATGTTTGAGGATGTCTGGCACATTAGCAATGACCCGCAAGAGCCTACCTGCTCATCCCACGCTTTCATATCTTCCCCAGGAAATGGTCCAAAGAGCTCTTCCGAATCTTTTCCCCACTTGTATTCCCACAATGACCGATCCGTGGAATTCGATGCGGTTTTGGGCGCGGGTACAGGATCTCCCGGCTGCCAATCATCGCCTAGGTATTCAACGACGGTTCACCCCTTTGGCGCAAATACTAAACAGAACGCGATGGTAACCTTACCAAGTATTTCAGCTACCCTAAGATTTCGGACTACTTGCTCGTACGTCAGATCTTGGAAACCTGCACCAGTAGCAATGAGCATCCCACGAAGCACTTGCACTACTCAACTCAAGGGAGAACGTACTAAATTGTCCGAAGGACATTAGCTTATCTGAAAGCCCCGTTAATTCCTCCACCGCCTTTTTCCTTTGTGCGACAACCTCTGGAGCCTGAGACGAGCACATTAGACTCCGCAATAGCCCAATCCAAGAAAGTAACGACACCCACCTCTTCTGGCTCCTCTTCCTTTGCGGCATTTTTCTTATTTTTCTTCCATTTGGGCTGGCTCTTCTTATTTCCACCCCATCGTTTCATTGCCTAGAGAATATGTCAGTCATGGGAAAGACATGAAGTTCGACTACTGCACACCATACACATACGGCGTAAACCGTTTCCCCTGGTTGCATGTATTGCAACGCCGTCAACCAAATATTGTTTGCATCGTCCCCTTGACCCTCTCGCTGGGCCAAAGCCTCTTCGGCGTCTGCCCGTGCCTCTTGTCTCTCATGAGCTGCTTTGGCCTGGTTGTGAGAAGATCATCAGTACAAAGCGAATGAGTCAAACAAGTTACAGGATACGAACTTTTTCAATATCAGTCCTCGATACACCTTGCAACCAGTTATCATGCATTTGATGGACATCTTTCTTCCGGACGAAATGACCACTCTCGTCGAAGTTTCTATATGAAGTCAACTGTTTAAGCTCAAGAATCAAAAACCACAAGCGACCGCTGCGATCAATCCTCACCCCTCTTCCAATTCTTCGTCCATATTGAATGCCATGATTTTGACTCCACCCTCGTCGTACTCATCAAACTCACCAAATTCCTGCCCTGTAATCTCATCCCGTTTCATAAAATTTGGATCCTTCTTGCCCTTCTTCTTTTGCGCTTCTGGCGCGTCAAACGAATCCCCAAACATGTCGTCGTCCCCTCCTCCCGACGTCCCACCCATTTCCACATCCCCATCCTCATCGTCTGTATCAGATTCGCTCCCGTAACCGTCGAGTTTTACAGCGCCGCGACGAGCCTTAGCTGAGGAGAAGTGCAAGTGAGACGGAGCCATTTCCACCTCCACAAAACTGCGGTCGCCCCTTACCGGTTTCCAAATCTTCCGTGTCTTCTTCTCCCCCGCTATGCCTTTCACCAGAATTCCTGCTGAACTCTCCTGATGGGTACAAAATGTCGCTCGCCTGGTTGTACTCGTCCCCAAACCCACCCAGAACCTCGGAGTTGCCAATCCTGACGCGTTTTTTGGACTTTTCCTTTGCTTTCCCTGCGTTCGCGGGCCGTTCTGGATCCCCTTCGCCATTGGACTTGCGTTTCTTGGTTTCGAAGGGATCTGACATTGTGGTTACCGTAATAGGTATCAAGTCAACCTCTGGCTGCGCAGCAAGCTTCCTTGAAGTCTCTTTACTGCGTAACACACGAACCGAAAATTGGGAGAGAGACGCGGGTTCGAGTCAAATAAGCCCGGCCTCTCTCTCCTTCACCGACATGCATTTATCTAGATAACACACCAAGACATTACGGCAAGGCGGCAGCAGCTGTTTGATGTGGAGGAACCCATCACACCAGGCCCAGTACATACCTGCAATAATCCGAACTTTTTACATACGATTCGATGCAATAATGAACACCCCACGCAAACCGAGAACCCCTATTTACACGTAGTTACAAAACAAAACATCTCCAGTTCTCAATCTGTCTCCATCGGCGCCACCCCATCATGCTCCTTGCCATTGACCTCCTGCACAACTCCTTCAGACCCACTTTCCACCCCAAACGCCGGTCTAACCGTCGCGACCCCATCCATCATTCCCTCGACTCCATTGCCTCCAATCCGATGTGGTACAGGGGTGTCGGGCGTGTCCAAGCCAGCGGTACCCGCCTGAATCACAGGCTCCCCTGATGTGGCAACAATTGAAGTTTCTGATGGCGCAAGATCCATCATGCCGTGAATATGGTCCGCATCATCAAACGATGTGACGAGGAGGACCTTTTCCAGTGCCCGGAGGTATTTCCATACGGTTTTGTGGTGCTCGGTGGGCCGGATAGACAGTTCGCAGAGGCGCTGTAGTGTGAAAGGGGGTCTGGAATGCGAGTAAGCTTCATCTGTGGTTCGGACTGGTCCGAAGCTCAAGCAAGTGTCCGACACATACTCTTCAAATGCATCCAACGCCTGCCATATCCGGGCCAGGTAATCCCCCACCATCTCCCCCTTATTAGACTCTTCCACCGCCTTCTGATCCGTTCTCACATTCTGCTGATCAATTGTAAACTGTTTGCATCCATAATGCCTCCGAGCCATAAAACCTCCGTACCTGATCAATCTTCCACTTCACAAGCTCTTTCACATAGGCCCATGGATGACTAGTGATACAGTATGAGATACCAATAGACTAATGAAAGCGTCACTGGACCTGGTTTTTGGACGTTCCCCACACGTCCGCCGAGGCATTTGGCGGGGTTGTACTTACTTTATTTCACAAGAGTCGGCGATAGCGGTCAGGATCTCGTCAAACTCTGAAACAGAGAAATATTTAGCGGAGTGAAACGATAACGAAGGAAGCGCGGCGGTACGAGGAAAACCGTACCTGGTCGCCACTGCTTCTCTCCATCTGTGCTGCTTGCGAAAGCTGGAAAACAACAGAATGCGGTGGTAGTGAGAGGCTGAACCGGGCCGCGCACAGAGAGCGTGAAAGGCTCCGCTCCCGCTGGGTGTCGACGCATACCTTGCAAAGACTCCATTTCACTGCTTTGGGTCATTTTCGTGATAGGAGAAACGTTTGAAGGAGAAATAGAGGAACTTCGAATCTGCCAATTTGGACCAAAACTGGGTTTAATCAATTTCTTGTGTAACCGGGGAGTATATAAAGCCGCTCAATCGATTTGTCACTTCGATCATCACACTTTCCATCATGCAATCGCTACGTCTGTCGACAACTGCAATGGCGAGGAGCGCTTTTGTTCGCGCCGCGACGGGGCGCCCGGCTGTGGTCCCCCGTACCGCTCCTGCTCAGAGAGGGCTGTCAGGCACCGCTCGACAGAGGCCCCGGGGCAGAGTTGTGTCAGTCGCGCCCGTCAACCAGAGTACGTTTTGCGTTCTTGGGCTGCAGGCCTCTCCATAGTTTAAGGCTAACATAATCATTCACATAAATAACAAAGAACGCACAATGTTCATCCAAACCGAACAAACCCCCAACGTCGACTCCCTAAAATTTAAACCCGGCGTCACAGTCCTGCCCTCTGGCACCCACGAATTCCTGTCCGCCCGCGAATCCCTCGCCTCCCCTCTCGCAGCCGCGCTCTTCCGCATCGACGGTGTCCAATCAGTCTTCTTCGGTCCCGACTTCATTACTGTCTCCAAAGATCCCGACGGCACCTGGCAACTCATGAAACCAGACATTTACGCCGCGATCATGGACCACTTTGCATCCGGACAGCCCATCATGAAGGAGGATGGCGGGCAGTCGGCACTGAGGGACGATACCGAGATTTTGCCAGACGATTCGGATACGGTGGTCATGATTAAAGAGTTGTTGGATTCCAGGATCCGACCGACGATTCAGGAGGATGGGGGGGATATCGAGTACAGGGGATTTGATAATGGAATTGTCAAGTTGAAGTTGAAGGGGAGCTGTAGGACCTGTGACTCGTCGGTGGTGACGCTCAAGAATGGAATTGAGAACATGTTGATGGTATGTTCCAATGTTCGCACTCTGCACTTTTCGCATAACAGGATTTTGGCCATTCCAACCATTTGCTAATTTGCAACATGCCACCTGGTCTACAGCATTACATTCCCGAAGTTGAAGGTGTTGAGCAAGTCTACGACGAGGTTGAGCAAATAGCTGTCGACGAATTCAAAAAGCTTGAAAATTCCCTCGAACAGCATCAGATTGGTGGATCTTAGATGGTTTCCATTCCCTATCATTGGTGCCCGCAATGTAATTATATTCTGCACCTACGCTTGTCGTCGTGTCGTCGTGCGTCCAACGTGCGACATTTGTGCAAACAATCAGGGTCTTGAATGCACTTTCGTTGTTGGGCACATAGGTACTGATCCGTGCGGGGACAGCCAGTGCAATGTTGATGTGTCAATGTGCAGGCAGAATCATGATGGGAACGGAATGATAATGGGCCACCACTCAAACGATCAAGATGCAACCCCTTACACCGCTCCTGCCCTTTACCACCAGCAAGTTGCAAACCCTCAAACAAACCCCGGAGCTGCAAGACAACAATACTATCGTATTCTCGTCAAGTCATTCATCATCATATATCGCGACAGCACCATATACGGATGTCTATCCCACACCATTTGACTCAAATGGCTCCAAAAAGCTCGCCGCGCCGTTCTGTACTGTTCAAAAGTGGTCAAAAACAGGGCTCTATCTGGATCGGTGCCACCGAATAAGATGCGAGGTAGGAATGGGAGGGTTGTCCAAGTAATGTCGTGTATGGATGAGTATTTGCGTAGCAGGAAGACGGTAGTGGAGGCGTAGGACGGAGGTGTTGTGTGTACGGTGCGAAGTAGGTGCCTAATGTAGCATAAATCTCGGTCATGGTAGCTGTTGAGAATCGAAGGCGACTGCAACTACATACCGAACGCCTGAATATACTGCACGGTGGTTAATGTGTCCTGACACCCCGCCACTGTCGAAAGTGATTATCTGCAGCAACATCAGATCCGCTCACGAGGTAAAACGGAACTTCGCGTATGGCTATACTCACGGCGTCTATATCCCACTCTTTAACATGGGCATGCACCGTCTCAGCAATTATCTTCTCTTCCCACCACACGGTTGGGTTATCTTGCAGTTCCCTAAAGGGGTCATTATATGATGATGAGATGTGGAACATGCCACTCTATATCGACGGACGAGAGAGAACATACGGAATATTTTTCACCACGCATCTGTGCTCGGCGATGCCCAACGCCTTACAACTCCCCAGCAGCTCTTTTTGTCGCAGCTCCCCCAGACCATAATTATTTCCTGGAAGGATTCAATTGGTATCGTTCCAAGGGCAAGTTACAACGAAACGAAGCCTCACCATTGGACAGCACCACCAAGGAAGCTTCAAAACTCTGTCCTTCCGGCCGCCCCGGCATTTGCACCATTCCTAAGATGGAAGGCGAAAAGAATAGGCACTCGTCGTCCGGGTGTGCTACCACCATCAACAACTTTGACGCATTTCTTAATGGTTCCGGAACTAGCGCAGGAGAGCCCGCTGATAACCTCACAAGCGGAATGAATAACAGGGGAGGTCCTATAAGAAATATAAGAATAGCAGTGCTATGTCGGTGCAGGAATCGGAATATCGGGGAAAGGAGGAGGAAGAGGGGAAAAAGGAAGCGGACAAGAGGAAGCAGGGGTCGCGGAATGCCACGCATTCTTCTGCCAGAATGTCGTGGGGAGGGGGAAGAGGAAGGAGGCATAGGTATAGGGGTGTATTGCGCTGAAGACATCTTGTGAAAGGAGGAAGGGAGAGCTCTCCAGAGACGCCAGGCACAACTATGAGCACACGGTTGTCGCCAAGGTAACACCACGTCCATTCGTTGCCCGAAACTCTGTCCACACTCTCCACCACCGTTTCAATCCACGGACAACTTCGCCAAAATGAGTATGGGTTCGAGGTGAGGCAAGACACGTTGTGCTGCCTGAACTTCCAAGTCCATAACTGCTCACCCGTAGTGGACTCCAGCTGGCAAGTGTTTTCGAGACCGACACCACCAGAAAGAGGGGCGTTTCCTTTGGACCTTATGGGGGATTGTAAAACTTTTGCTGAAGAATACATGGCCTGCATAAAAGCAGCAAAAGGGGACAATTCAAAGTGCAGAGCAACATCGAAAGCTTATTTGAAATGTAGAATGGACCAGTTGAGTAGCATAGGACTCAGGAAAGAGGACTGTTCCGGAGATTGGCTTCTAATGTTATTTGTTTCGACCGGTAGCGGGCTTATGTCGAAGGATGAGTTCAAAAATCTAGGTTTCCACGACGATTCATCATCATCACCGTCATCAGACACACAAAAAAGCAGTTGAACAGTCAGCATCGACAATCAGATTCACGGGGGCACAATGTAAATACAATTAAACATGCTATTGAAGAAACTGGATCCTGAAGTGGCCATGCGAATGGAAATCGACTTCATTAAACACGCTCAGTTAATGAACTATTCAATCCTGATCCACGCGAGAATGATCGCGGTAAGGGTTGTTGAGCCGATATCCCATACATGGCGAAGGGCGCCCACCATCCCGGGACGCCAGGATGCGCAAAGAGCACTTCGACGCGCGCCAGGCGATGGAGTGATGAAGAGCCAGCGGCCAGATTGGCGGCGTTTGAGCACGCGAGGCAGATTAATGGGGCATTTGCTCAGAAGTTCATCTTAGGCTTTCCTGCGTCGTCTGGCCTATACTTCTGGGACACCATCGCAGGTCCGACGGATGCGGATGCCGCCTTGAAGCGAGCACGAAGTCTCTCCAAAGCAGCGACGGGATCCAATTCAGGTTCGGCAGAATTGGCAAGCGGGAAATCCTGGGCTTGTGCTTGAAGAGTCGGGAGGGCCTTTTGTGCTCTATATAGCCGAGGGAAAGGACATGTTGAATGAAGGATCAAGACTTGCGGCAGTAGTCGCTGATCAGCACCTTGGAGGAAGCTCCACAATTCCGCGTTTGGCGGCGTTCAACCACATTTCGGCAACCCCACCGTAGAAACCAGCCTCCTTAGCAAGCTCAAAGCCTCGTCCTACGCCAGACAATCTTCCCTCAAGCGAGCCTGATTGAACACCATCCCTCATGCCGTCTTGACGCCCAAACTCTTCAAACCTGGCACCGGAGATATGAGCATGGGGTGCCCTGGAAAAGGCTCGCAGGGAGGAGCTCCTCACATTGTCTCCAAGTGAATAAGATCCTCCATAGTTCCAGTCTTATTTTCCGCGGTGGTCTTTTCCATTGTGTGGGCAACGCCTGTGTTTTCGTTCTTCCGCGAATTGGTGGGCATGGATGCAAAGAGGTCGAAGGTACCGCTGTTCAGAGCTCGATGTCCGGAAAAATCTGCCACGGTGTGTGTGACGGGGATCGGACATGGGGTCCATAAATATTTGAGCTCCTCGCCCTTTCGCGTCTCGCCGTCCTGCCAATCTCTCCCAACTAGTCTCCACCTTTCCCCAAAACACGAAATATGTCACTGATTAAAGACACTCTCTCAGCATCGGACAAAGTACGTCTGAGTATCCGAGTTGACCCTCCGTTCCCTTTCTCAATCCTATAAACTTCCTGCAGGTCCTTCTGGAACCATACCTTTATCTCTGCGATCATCCTGGGAAGGAAATTCGGTCAAAGCTTATTGAGGCGTTCGGTTTATGGTTACAAGTTCCAAAAGACAAGCTGGACACGATTCGATCTGTTGTAGAAATGCTCCATACGGCGAGTCTTTTGTACGTTGGTGGTTTCATTTTCAATGGTGACACCGTGGGTCGCTGCTAAGATTTATGCACGTCGGTTAGGATTGACGACGTTGAAGACGACTCTGTGCTGCGGCGTGGTGTACCTGGTATGTATACCTCATAGCATCGGGCGATCTGGATCTCACCTGGCTGCTAACACATTCTCCCACATCAGTCGCTCACAAGATTTATGGCATCCCTTCCGTCATCAATTGCGCAAACTACGTGTAGGTTGTCGGCAGACTGTGCACTTGCGACCGTCCAAAATCTCAATTTGGACTTCCGTTTTATTGATATAGGTACTTTTTGGCCCTCCAGAAGACTGTGCAACTGGGGGATCCCCGAGCGATGGAAATCTTCACGGAAGAGCTGTTACAGTTGCATCGAGGACAAGGGATGGAGATCTATTGGAGAGATACGGGAACATGCCCTTCCGAAGACGAGTATTTGGAAATGGTGGGAAATAGTAAGTATGACGAGACGCATCGTCCGCGATTCTGTTGATGGGATCGGCTCATCCTCGTATCAACTTTCAGAAACTGGGGGATTGTTACGGTTGGGAATCAAACTGATGCAAATAAGTGCCGATTCAACAAAGTAAGGACTGGGCTGCCCACAAGTGCAATTCGAAACATTGGAGATGCTGACAACACTCTCCATGCAGCGACTTCACAAAGTTGGTGGACCTTTTGGGTATCCACTTTCAAATCCGTGACGACTACCTCAATTTACAGTCTTCCCAGGTATATTCAGCGTCCCATTGAGCACCAGCGTATGTCACTCGTTTGGACGCCTTCCAACTACATTCTGTCTTCTTATCAGTACACCGATAACAAGGGATTTGCAGAAGACTTGACGGAAGGGAAGTTCTCCTTTCCCGTCATTCACTGCATCCGAGCAGATCCAACCAATAGGCAGATGCATAGTGCGTGCCTCTTTCCCTTCCGCCAAACTGCAGTACCAGGCGCAACGTTCTCACACCACTTTTTCCTCAGGTATCTTGAAGCAACGCACAACGGATGTGGACGTCAAGAAATTCGCCATCCAGCTGATGACCAAAAGCGGTACGTTTGAGTACACCCGCAACTACCTCCATCGCGTAGAACAGCAAGCTCGGGAAGAGATTCGGCGGTTGGGGGGCAACCCGCTATTGGAGACCTATTTGACATATTTAGCTAAAGACTATCAGGAAGATGCCGAGGCTGCTAGTTCGTGAGAGCCGGTGGAAAAGTGACGATGATCATAATGTATACAGTAGTTTGTGAAATCCTCCGCTGTACAGATGAATTTCAAGCTTTAACATGGAATACACGTTAGCTTCGTGATTCGACTTCACACAAACGTCCCGCTTGACCATAGCATGATATCGTTCTCTCTAAATTATGTCTATGTGTGCAACGTACATGACCCCTATTTATCGGTTCCAATTCCCAACTAACGTGCTGTGCCGTGAGTATGTCATCTAAGAGCGTCCATAGTCATTTCTGCCGAAAGCCGCCCGTGGTCAGGTCCCAGCTATCCATCAAAATGAAAGAGGGCCAATCTAACGACTTACCATATGCCAAAAACGTCGCAGCATTCTGCAAAAATGGTGAAGTCACGAGCAGTGTAAGCCACGCCTCAATATAATAACAGCCATGCAGGAGGGACAATTACCGCGGGGAACGCGCGCAACATGGTTGGTCCGAATCCACGGAAGAAGCCTCGCCAACTACCGTTGCTTTGTTTCAAAATCTTTCGCACGTACTGCATGGTGGGAATATTTCGCGTATCGCTCTGCAGTCTGAGGAATTGTCAGTGCTTCAGTCATGCTGACATCAAAGTTTGATCCCTGCAGTAACGTATCCCCCCCGGTACCTGGATTTTATCACGTCTTGAGGGTAGCAAGGCAACCATGCCCCAAGACCAGCAACACCGCCCGCCATTATTAACTGTCCAGCTCCAAGACTGCCCTTCTGGTCCCCTCCTCGGAAGAAATACTTTGCCGTTTCGTACACGCCTTTTTTTGCGGGTCAGTTACTGCTCTCAATGAGCCCCCAGTGACAGTCGCGAAGAAAACAACAATTACCAAAGTAGGTTGCAAAACTGGGAATATCACGGATAAGCGTGATGCCTATTCCTCGGTATAGACCCCGAATCCCATGTTCTTTGCATACTTGGACCCCGCAATCCAGGACCCCTTTGTACTTCAGCTGGCGTGTCAGGTTTCCAAATGCAGTACTTCCGCAAAAATCGTTCATTTTTCACCTTTGGTACTCCCCCGCCACCCACTAAATTTTGCGTTTGGAGCTTCACTTTCAAAAGTTCCACTGGACAATTTACCCTACGAAATTTGCAAGTGGTTGATTTTCCCCCTAATATTTTTCCTCCTGATGTCGCATGCGTTTTTACCCACCATGCAATCGTGGCGCCAGATAATGCACCCGCGCCCACGTATTGCGCTGTTGTTGGATGAGTTGGATGCATGCTCAAAAACATCAAGCCTTCACAAACATGACTTCTCCAGTTTTCTTACCTATTGAAAGCTCTTCTTTTCCCCCACCAATCCACCGGCGAAAAGTACCATTGGTTGCAAACAGAACCGCATTACTAGGCATAGAAAATTAAATTAGGGCAAAAACTTCCGCACCAAAGGTACGAAAATGTACTCACCACACACCAACTCCCACCAGCGGAGAAGCTGCTCCCTTGTACAAACCAAGGGGCTGGGATTGGGGGGAAATGGATAGATTAGGACCTTTGGGGCGCCGATATTCGCGCATATCTAAAACCCCTACCCCTTCCTCTTTTAGCGTCACTTTAAAGCAATCCAGCGCATTTTTATATTTTGGTGGATCGGCCTGCGTTTGCAATCGGACTTTCTACAACCCGGACGTCAGTGTCAGAGCAACGGCGTTCCAAGTAAACACTTAACGGTTCATGACTGACCAACGTGTCGAACGGGTGGCCCGCGGCTATTGAAACCAAGAAAAAGTTTCTGGGTGGGCCTCCAAAGCTTTCACAGCATTGCCCGAACAGCGGAGCAACCGATACAAACCTACTTGCGCCCAACCGCCGACAGTCCCAGCTATGATATCTTGTAAAAAGGTTGCGGGACGTCAACGCCGGAACGTCAATACAGCCAAGACGCTTTGCCTTATGATATACCTTTGAAAGCGTCCGGCAAAGCCGTTGGAAGAACGGCCGGATCTGTTGCTTGCTTCACCATGGTTAGCGGGTCTTGGTTGGCAGGACGGTCCGCCTGGTGCGCGCGATCCCAATTCGCGTTCGCGTTCCCCACGCGGACGTCACCATGGCAACCGTTCGGACGAGCGGACCTCGCGATTTTGGTTTTCCATGCGAGGAGCGACTCGACAACTTTTGCGCTGACTGGCCCAACATAAAGGTGAAAGGCGAAGCTAAGAGGGTTTTGTTTGCCCCAAACTCCCCGACGGACTGCGGTAAGCAACCAATATGACTGTTTTCCCCCACTGCCTCTTCTGATGTCGGCTACCTACCTTTGTTTTTAGACATGGACAACTGAGCGCAGAACCGCCCATTATTCAGAGGCCGCCCTTTCAGAAACTGTGTCTGACACGTATTTACTGCGTTTGCTAGCTCCTCGTCTGACACTCGTGGCTCGAAACTATTCTCGGACTACTTCTTCCTCCGCTTCGCTTCTGCCTCTCACAAGCGAATTTATGAATGAATCAGTATCTCATACGCGTAATGAGCGTGCGACAGCGGGGTCCAATCCTTCAATATTGGCGGGCGTCGGCGATATGGGGAATGTTGGAAGCAAAATTGAAGCTGGAGAATCCATAGTCGAAGCGAAGGTGGAGAAGGGCTCGAAGTTGGCGGACTTCCTGTTTGGATCGGTGGGTTACGTCTTTGTGGGTGATCTTGGATTATTACCAATGTGAAGTTGATGGATTGGTCGTACGGCAGGTGTCTGGGTTTGCTGGGAAGCTTGTCGAGTTTCCATTTGATACCATCAAAGTGCGCTTGCAAACACAGCCCATTTCTGCGGACGGGGTTCTTGTTTTTCAAGGACCCTGGCAATGTTTCAAACATGCCGTTTCAACGCAAGGATTTATGAGCTTGTATAAGGTTTGGTCCCCTTCAAATTGGCTTCAAAGCTTGGCGGAAACCCACATAACGGGTTCAATTCACAGGGTCTGTCAGCACCCCTTGTTGGCGCCATGATTGAGAACTCAGCACTGTTCGTGGCCTACAATCACATACAGAAGCTAATCAAAACATACACGGCAAAAGATCCTTCAAAGGACGAACCGCTGTCCCTCCCACAATTAGCGCTCGCTGGTTTCTTATCGGGGGCAGTAGTTTCGTTCGTCCTCACTCCCGTCGAGCTTGTGAAATGCAAATTGCAAGTGCAGGATCTCAACATGCCCGTAACCGCTCACTCTCCGCCTTATCGAGGACCCATCTCTATTATATCCCACACCCTTCGCGAGTACGGTTTTCGTGGCATGTACCGGGGCCACATGGGGACTTTTCTCCGCGAATCTGGTGGCGGTGCAGCGTGGTTCGGCACCTATGAGCTCGCCGTTCGCCATTTCATTGAAAGCAGTAGAAACCCAGCTGTGAAACATAAGGATGACCTGTCGACGTGGCAGCTAATGGCGGCAGGAGCGCTGGCGGGGATGGCGTTTAATGCATCCCTCTTTCCCGCTGATGTGATCAAGAGTCGTCAGCAAACCGCGGAAGGAGGGTCAGCGTCGTTTTGGGCAGTTGGGAAGCAGCTTTATAAGGCCCAAGGGCTTGCCGGATTTTACAGAGGTTGTGGGATCACAGTGGCGAGGAGTGCGCCTACGAGTGCCGTCATATTTGCTACCTTCGTGAGTGTTCTTTAGCTGCCTGTTTCGGCTTCGAGTGTCGTTTAACTGGGTCCTTTGTGCAGGAACTTTTGACCCGACATTGTAAAATCGGTGTATAGATATGGTTTGGACAATACATTAATTTATTCTGCCTCTGGATATGGATCGCAGAGTAGAAGGGGTGTTAAGTCTGACAAGTTTTTGAAGCGGCGCCTTGTGGCGACGACAAGTGCAATGCGCTTTTCGTCAGAAACCAATTTGGCACTTGCAGTCTTGATACGGTGGTTGATTGAGCTACCGTCACAATACCGCACCCGCAAAATAAATGGGTCTCCTTGGATGTGTCAAACTTTGTAAACAAACAAACTTTGTAAACAAACAAACTTGGTAAACAAACTGTGTGTAGAGGACGCGTTGCGAGTCACGTGGGCTCCCAAGGCACAGACCTGCCGGTTCGGTTTGAGAGTTCTCTTTACACGATGAGACGATACAGTAAGTGGGTTCGAGTTGATGGGTGGAATGATGAAACATTCGAGGTTACTCCATGTCTGGGAAGAAAACTTCTCCACAAATCTAATCATGTTCAACTTCTCCACAAAGCTAATCATTTTCATTTCACGCAAAACCTGCACACCGCTCCACGCGTCACTCAACCATCACCACATCACCTTCACCTCCCTCTCTCACCTCGCCTCCATTCCCCTCGCCCACCACATCACTACCCTCACCCTCACCC
>JADGKA010000203.1:0-30468 GCA_027604605.1 Borealophlyctis nickersoniae | reverse complement strand
CTGACTGCGCCATCACCAGCTTAACTTCGGAGATCGGACGGGATCCGGTGTATTCTGGTGTGTATGGCCGTAACTGAGGAGGGCAATGGGCAATTGGTAGACATACGTGTGATCGCCTCGCAAAAACAGATAGGATACCTTTCTCTCCTAAAATAGGATATCCAATTTGTGCTGAAAGAGGAAGTCAATATCTTGCCCAATTTGTGTTGATTAATTAAGCCGGTACGACCTTTTAAATTGATTGGCTGCCTTTGACTTCACGGCTCACTTCCATTGCACGGTCGATCTGTTAATAAATCTTCGCGAACATGTCTCGGGATATGTACGTACAAATTCGCATATCCTCTTACCGGAGGAGACGACTTCACTGATTTGGTGCTAACGTTCAATTGCTCACAGGAACCAGATTTTCCTCGACCCGGCGATTCGGGACTGGGTCCTTATTCCCATCATGGTGGTTATGGTCCTTGTGGGAGTGTTGAGACATCACGCAACGCAGCTTTTGAGCTCAGTTCCAAAGGGGAATGTGAAGGCTATCAGAGAAACGTGAGCATCCATTCCTCCCTGACAGTTTTGCCTATCGATATCTTACCCCTGCCTTTCAGCGCCGCGTTAATCCGAGCCCGCTCCCTCCGCGCCGCCTCCCTCGACATTCCACTCGCAGCCTTCTCTACCCGGCGATCCTTCCTCGCCTCTGCGTTCGAGAAGGGAGCGTACCTCAAAAACCCGCAAACGTCGTCCTCGACCACAGCCGCGAATCCCATGGGCGATCCGGCGGGGATGGAAGCGATGATGGATATGATGAAGAAAAATGTGGCCATGATTGTTCCGCAGACGTTGATTATGAGTTGGATTACGTTTTTCTTTTCGGGATTTGTGTTGAGTGAGTACTGCTGGGGCGTTTCTTTCGGACTATTTGATTGGTGGTGCATATACGCGGCTACTCAAGACGAAACAATTTCTAATTTCCTTTTGTAATTCAGTCAAGCTGCCTTTCCCACTGACGCTCCGTTTCAAAGCCATGCTCCAACGCGGAATCGAGACGTCTGAAATGGACGTGGCGTGGGTATCATCCCTATCCTGGTACTTTTTGAATTTGTTCGGATTGAAGAGTATCTACACGCTTATTTTGGGCGAGGATAACGGTGCGTTCCCGCGAGCGTTACTTACAGTTCTGTCTCGGTGAATATATTTGCTAACCTCTCTCTACAGCTGCCGGAGGGATGGAACAAATGACTGCCATGAGCGCCACGCCTCAAGCGCCAATGCAACAACCGAATGAGGTGGCGAATATGTTCAAGAACGAGAAGGAGCTTCTTGAGCTCGCGCAGTTTGAATGGTCCTTGAAAGGGGTGGAGGAAAGGTTGTTGGAAAAATATGGTGTGAGCATTGGGGCATCTGATGCGAAAAAGAAAGAATAATACTATTTTTGAGTAATACGGCATTCGTCTTTCTCGCCTTTTCGCACATGGGTGCTAGGAAATGACTGGTACTACGTTCATGTGGCTGTAGGGGGTTGTTTCGGGCTTGAGTATACTGAAACTTCTATTTTGTCAAGTCCCAACTCAGAATGAACCACGCCACGGCCCACACCATTAATATGGAGCCGTACCCATCCCAATTTCCCCCGCCCGATAGCTAAATATGGATACAATTTCCGTCACGTCTGAAAACTCGACGCCAAAAAATGAAGGTCGCTTTGAATTTGAAAAAACTCATATGTACAAAGTTTCGTATTTTATCCGAGAGGACAGCAGGAACTCTATACTAGTACTCTGGGCACCATCCGAATCTTAATTCCCTTCTTTGCCCTCAACGTCACAACATGTTCAATCTCCATTGAAAACCCATTCGCTTGCTCCCACTTCCAATTCTTAACCATCTCCGCCAGGATGAATTTGGCTTGGAACATGGCCAACTTCTCCCCCACGCACCGCCGCGGGCCGGCGCCAAACGGAATGAACGTGTATTGGGCGTCGGTTGGTGTCACTTTTTCCACGGTAGGTGGAGAGACAGTTGTAGATGACGCGTTCTTCAACCAGCGTTCAGGGACAAACTCGTTCGGCCGGTCAGGGTAATGGTCCGGGTGGGTGTGGACGCCCAACGAGTTCCACATGAGGTATTGGCCGCGGCCGAGGTATTGGTTTGCAGTTGTGCCATCCGGTTTGGTCCAAGTAATGGTACGGGCTTCGGTTGGTTGTCTAAAGAGGACTGGGATTGGACAATCGTTACATGTCAATACGAGGCGAATTTCGCTAAGAGATACTGAGTACCAACTTACCAGGCAATGGCGGCTTCAAGCGAAGTGTCTCTTTGATGACAGCGTCAAGGTACGGCATACGGTCCAATAATTCGTAGGTAAGGGGTCCCTCCGCTTTCGACACTTCGGCGTAAATCCTGTCCGCAATGGTAGGGTCCTCGGCAAGGTATGCTCCGACCCACGTCAACAAACTGGATGTAGTGTCCCGACCTGCAACGCAAATGAATCAAGATTCTCCCATGGACATAAACCTTCCGTCTAAACATATGGACATCACAAGGCCTCACCAGCAAACAAAAACGTCATCAAATGCTTGACAAGTTCACGTTCATCGTCCACCAAAAACGCAGGCACAGACTCAGGGTCCTTGTTTCTCCGGCGCACGAATTCGGCGAGAACGCACGCATCACCCTCGGGAACGCCGTTGGTTTCGTATTCGTGAAGACGGTCGATGATCATATTTTCCAGCATACTCATGCTGCGCTCATATCTGGACAAGTCAAGTCAGACTGAGTACAAACCTCGAAAAAATCCAACCGCAGCGCACAATACCTTCGGACATCAGGCGTCTTGAACCACTTCCAATAATAACTCGGCTTGACGATAAACCGCCACATTAAATGGTCAACGCAGAAACACCATGCGTCAATCAGTCGCCGGTTTCCTTGGAGAGATCCCGGATCCACGCCGCAGATGAGCGTAGCGATGATGTCAAAGTTGAGACCATCGAACGTTGCTTGGAGGTCAATGATTGGGCTAGGCGTTCTGGACGTGGGTGTGGTGGCGGTGCACAGGTAGGCGTGGAGATTAGCGATGCGGCCCCGGATGCTGAGAGGAACAATTGAAACGTTAGGAAGCCGTCTGGATAAAAAATACGAGGCTGGTGGACCCTTACATTTCGGTATAGCTTTTCACAACAGACGTGTGGAAGAATGGCTGTCCAAAATCCCAAAATGTCACTGCTAATGCTCCTCGCAAACCAATTCCAACATTCACATGACACTGGCGGTGGTCCATACCCCAAAAAAATGCCGCGCTTCTCTCCATCGGTCTCCATTTGGCATCAGAGCCAACCCTCCAGCCAGAGGATCAAAAATCTCGGCGATACGACTGTTCCGATCCCAGACTTTCACATCAGTGACTAACATCTTTTTCAACACGGCTGAAACACATGCGTAAGGATAAAGATTGAGCTCAGTGCGGTCTCGACTTCTTCGCCCCAGTCAAATCACCCGTCAAAATGATACTTACACGGGTCAAACACGATGATGGCGCGCATCCCCGGCATGAACAATTTCACAACCTTCCCTAACGCAACCATCGCGTCCGTGCCGTGCAGCACCATTTTATCCATCGGTTGATTGTAAAAATGTCCGACAAACGGATACGCTCTTCGATAAGGGGCATCATCGGGTTTGCCGGCGGGGGTTTGGTCCCGCAGGTACTCGCCAATCAGGTAAGCGAGCAAGGTAGAAAGGAGGGGGAGGACGATGATGTACCATTGGAATGGGGGAAGGACGTCGGGGACGATGGAGTCGAGGACGGTAGATAACATGGCTGTGGAAGTGAATGTGTGTGCTGTAGAAGGTTGATGGTTTTTATCATACGAGTTAAGCCTGGCAGACAAAGTATACGTGGATAAGGAGTCGCTGTCAAACTCGACTCGACGACCAAGGCACGAAGATGACTTTGAGGACATTTGGTGGTGTATTTAAACAAAAGTAGCTTTGCGGGTTATCGGAGAAAATGCGAATATTGCAACGGGGCGTCATGGCACTTCCGCGCTTTCCTTCCCTATATTCGCGTTCACCAACCTACCCGCCTTCCTGCGGAGGAGCAGCAACTAGCTTCGTGGGATCGGTCTCTCTGGCTTTCCATCCAACAAAGAAGAAAACGATAAAAGGGGAGAAAGCCGTTTCGCCGTCGATCCGCACTTTCGACCACCGCGTTTTCGATCTCTTGTTCGGCAGAATCGTGTCCGAACCTTGCTTTGACTCCGCGTCCGAACAGCATTTTTCCGCCCAATGGCAGTCGACACTTTCGAATTTGCTTTTGGCTGAGAAGAACTGTCAATATGGCAGCAGCAATAACAGACCGCCAAAGCTTTATGTCTAAGAGATCGACGAATTTGTACAGGACATGTCGGATATAAAAAATGTTGAATATGCTTCCGAATGCGAGGGGAGTCGCGGTTTTTTGTGCTCCACCCACTCCCAAGGATTTTACAGGTGCCAATGCGGTTTGTAGGGCCGCCTAGTTCACTTTTAATGTAATATTTGCAAAGCGGCCGGGCCATGTGAGCGACCCGAAGAAAACCAAGTTCTTTCGCGTCCATTTGAGCGGGCCCTTCAACCTCATCACATGCGTCCGGGAGAAGAGTCGCAACAATGAATAGACAAGCCGCAAGAAATGGGAGGGGGCGAGCCCGATGTCCAGTGGGGGTCTTTCGTGTGCTTGGTTCCTCGAGCGAGGAGGAGACGGAAAGGAGAGATGTGAGTTCCATCTGTTCCATGACTGCGCTCTCCAAGCATGTCACGTGTATTTTTCTTTTTGTCGCGACTTGAATTTGGTGAAGTCCATTTTGGTCTCAGTTTGCTTGCTGAACTTACCGCCATGCCCGCAACAATGGTTGACACAAGTCCAATAACAAATGGCTTCCTAGCCTCCGTCTCAGGCCGGCCCCAACGGTTCCTTGTGCCTGATGAAGAACTGGCGAAAAATGCCTTATATACGACGAAGTGGCTGTTTGACCTTGGTGGGTATTGCCGACAATTTTGATATCCAAGGTGATATTTTGCACTAACGGATGTCATAAAACGATAGGCAAACGTTCCGAACCCTACACTTTCAGCTCCCTTCCCGAACTTCTCGTCGACGGTTTCGACGCGGAGCAAGTTTGGGAGCAAGTTCGACTCCAGTCTGAGCCCATGACCGAGTTCCTTGCGAAAGAGGTGGAGGATATCATGTCCAAGCGAGAAGACGGCAACCCAGTGGACTATGACGGAGAGGAGGGGAAAGGCTCGGAAGAAGATGGCATGGACGTTGATTTTGAGGCTATGTTGGCCGGAGCGGGCAGCGAGGATGAGGAGGAGCAGTTTGATGATGAGGGGGAAGATCTGTTGGCTGATTTGGAGGAGGATGCTGATCTTGAAGAAGATAACCTTGACTTGGAGGAAGAGGAGGAGGGAGAGGACGACGGACAGGAGGATGAAGATGAGGATGGCGGGGCGGACGAGGGAGGTCTCGCCTCATCTGAAAAACCTGCCCGGCGCCGAAAGACTGAAGTGGATGATGATTTCTTTTCCTTGGAGGAGATGGAACGCTTTGCGGATATGGGGGAGGCAGAGGATTTGAAGCGTGCCCGGGATGACGAGGATGATGATGATGAGGAGGAGGAAGGTGGTGAAGATAAATTCGCGATTGGGGATGGTGAGTTACGATGTGCAAGGTCTACGGGTGGCGACATTCTCAACGAAGCCTTGCATTGTGTAGATATGTTGAACGAAGCGCTAGACGAAAGCGACGATGACGCTGAGAACGCAAATGGTATGATTTCTCTGCACGATCGTTTGCATACTTTGACCCTAACATGCAATCCGCGCTTCAGATATCCGATATGAAGACTTCTTTGGTCCGCGAGAGGCGGTGGCACCCAGGGTTCGGTTTTCGGACAAAATGGATCGGAGGGAGTTTGACAACTACCCGTCGGAGGACGAGGAGGATGATGGTGCGGCGGAACAGGAGGAGGATGATGAGAATGAGGACGACGAAGGCTTCGGTGGCAAGCTGACCGCTGACAAAGTACAAAACCTCTTTGGGTCCTTTGAAGAAGAGGACGAAGAAATGGAGGAACTGTCGACATTTGAAAAGCAGCAAGCAAAGATGCGCAAAACCATCCAAGCCCTTGAGGGAGAAGCAATAGCTGCGAAACCTTGGACCCTCAAGGGCGAGGTATCATCCCGTGCGCGTCCTAACAATTCCTTACTCGAGGAGGACCTTGAAATCGATGTCGCAGCCAAACCTGTGCCCGTCATTACTGAGGAGAAAACTCAATCATTGGAAGACTTGATTCGGCAACGCATCAAAGACCAGCTATTTGACGATGTGATTCGTAAAGCTGCACCCCGAGATCGCGAGTATGACCCTAACCGTCGCCGAGGCATCGACGAGGAAAAGTCATCCAAATCCCTGGCCGAAATATACGAAGCCGACTACCTCCGTCAAACCACTGGCAAGGTTGCACCCACCGAGAAGGACGAAGCCCTAAAGAAACAGCATGCCGAGATTGACGTCTTATTCAAAACCCTCTGTCAAAATTTGGATGCGCTATCCAACTGGCACTTTGCACCCAAACCCGTCAAAGAAGACCTGGAAATTCTTCCTGCCCCCTCCGTACCCGCAATCCAAATGGAAGAAGTCACTCCCGCCGCCGTCTCGGACGCCGCTTTGGTGGCTCCTCACGAAGCCTACAGCGGCAAAGTCGCCAAATCCCAAGCCGAAATGCAAGCCGGCGACAAACGCAAAGCGCGGGCCAAAGAGAAGCGCCGGCACAAAAAGGCCAGGATCGAGAAGGAGCGGGAACGGCAAGCGATCGAGGCGGCGCGACCCGAAGGGCAAAAGAGGCTGGAGAGCGAGAAGAAGGGCAAGGAGAGGGCTATGGAGCAACTCATGGGGCAGAAGAATGTCACGATTGTGGCGGATTCAAAGACCAAGGGGGTTGTGGCGGGGAGGGAAAAGAGGGGGAAGGATACGCGAGCGACCGTTGTCCAGAAAGGGGGCAAAGTTGGGGAGAAGAAGAAGGCCGCGGCCGACCGCCCGGAGATGCTGCGGTTGTGATATATATCAATCAAGACACTCAATTTACAGAATCATATACAGCAACAGAGCGTGTCACTTCTGACTTCTTTTTATTGGTTGGCTATCGGATTCAACACTCTCTTGCACTGCGTCTTGCGCGTTTCCCTTGGGTCCCCTGGTCCCCAGCTCTTCCTGTTCTCTCTTCGAAGTGATTCGATTGGGGCAGACGCACGACGGGCAAGCGCAACTCAGATGGACAAGTTCGTGTCATAGAGCGAGAAAAACGTTTACGCGACAAGGCCCACTATGCACATCAGCTTCACCCCGCAGGGGCAAGTGGGATGCTCTTCTGTCCAATGGTATGTAAACTGTGGGAACCAAGAATAGTTGGTTCTGAAGAGGCTTCAGAGTGGGAGTTGGACCCACAAACCGAAAAAACTTGACGAAAGTTACAAAACCATACGTTCCCATCGGAAAGAGGGTCAAAGGAACAAGAAAACATCATAATGATAAAGGAGACTAACCATAGAAAAAAACGGCTATCGGAATTCGATCACTGCACGCCCGCGCGTAACAGGACACAGACCCAGCCTTTTGGGAATCCCCGGTGAGATGGACTGGAGTTGGGGAAGATAACCACCGGTCTTCGAACCTGGGTGTTCGATCGCGCCGACAACTACCTGGAGCAACAGCAGACTACTTATATGTGTTTCCCATCTCAGCGGGTTGATCAGGGGTATCCGGTGATGGCCATGCCGAT
Source organism: Borealophlyctis nickersoniae (assembly GCA_027604605.1). Classification (NCBI taxonomy): domain Eukaryota; kingdom Fungi; phylum Chytridiomycota; class Chytridiomycetes; order Rhizophlyctidales; family Borealophlyctidaceae; genus Borealophlyctis; species Borealophlyctis nickersoniae. The sequence goes on along the minus strand of JADGKA010000203.1, from coordinate 22,651 downwards.
ATGATGCGCACCCACATTCCCAGACATCCCCTTCGCACAGTCGACCAATCTTTGCAAACTTTTGAATTCAACATGACTTCCATCCGTATCCTCACCCTGAACTTTTTCCTTCGTCCACCGGGCGTCTCCGAAGGCGGCACCGGGGACTGGAAAAGCGAACGTCTCCGCCTCTTTGCCCAAACCGAGTTTCAAAACTACGATATCATCGCCTTTCAGGAACTCTTTGCATTCGGCACCTCCCGTCGCGACGAATGTATCACACTGGCAAAAGAAAAGGGTTTCCTCTACTCGGCTGCCTGCCCCAAAATGCCCTGGTACGGCCTGCGTGTCGACGCCGGTCTTCTCATCCTCAGTCGCTACCCCATCGATGACGTCAAACACCACACGTTTGGGAGGGGAACGGAGGTTGGGGATTGGTTGGCGGCCAAGGGCGTCTTGTACGCTAAAATCCAACCCACGCCGGATTACACCCTGCACTTATTCACCACCCATTTGCAGTCGACGGATAACCCGCAGGCTCTGAAAATTCGCAACGTGCAGTTTCACGAGGCGAAAGAGTTTATTGATGAAACTCTAAATGGCAACAATCGGCAGCCGCATGAACCAGTTTTATTTGTGGGGGACATGAATGTGGATGCGAGGGCGAATGGGGACGACGGGGTCGGGCATGGGTGGGAATGGCCGATTATGACCGACATATTTAGCGGGAAGAAGCATAGGTTGGCGGGAAGTGAAACTCCTCCGCGGTATCATGTGGAGAGCGTTTGCTACTCGGTATTGGGGGAACATCCGATCACGACGAGCAGGTTGCGGGTGGGCCCGGGATTTCAAGATCCTGACCGAAAGTGCATCGATTTCATTTTGAATTTCCGGCCCGCAGATGCAGAGGGCGCTCCTTTAGATACCAACTTGAAGAAAGGGGTAGATTGGAAAAACATTAGAGTAGAAAAGTTCGTGGTGGAGGGGCAGCCATTCAGCTTTCTATCTGATCACTTTGGGGTGGCTGCAGAGATGGTATTGCGAAATCCGCAGTGATCCCGGTTGGGAACTTTGAGCATGTAACTCTCAATAACGCCTACAAGCCCCGTACCTAATCTTCGATGCTTCGGTGCCCGTCGCCAATCATATGATTTGCAAAAAAAACTATACATCTCCCAATTGCAGCTATGCATCTACTTTTCTACATTATTTGGTTGCCCCCGCCGCCCCATCCGCACGGATGCTCTTCGTCATGAACATCTTCGACAACGCCGGTCCCGCAAATTGGTTCACCTGTTTGCAGTAGGTGTCGATTTGGTTCGTTATAATCAACGTCTCCAACCGACTGGGCTCAGTTGCCAAAAGTTTGGTGAGAGCTGGGCTGGTCGGTTGAAGTTCATCCTCCCCATACAGAAGCGGGAGGTTTTGCGCAGCCCGAGACGCATTTTCCGCCCTCCGCTTGGAAGCCATCTGTTGCACCTTTTGTTGCTCCTTTTGCAACGACCGATGCCATCCCTGCCACCTCCATTGCTCCTGCCCATGCTCCTCCACCGTCTCCCCCAAATACTCAAGGTGCCGTTCGAGGTAGCTCTCTGTGCTCAGCTCCAGATTGTCAAAGTTTGGCGACAACGGCGAGATGTCGTTAGGAATGCGAGAGGTGAAGGTAGAGGAAGGGAGGGAAAGCGAAGCCTGCACAACAGGTGCGAGGGAGGATTCTTCGTCGAGCTCATGGAGGAGTGCGCTAAGCAGGTGCGAATTACGGATCTTGACGGGAAGCGATTGGAAGATAGAACTCGGGGTGAGTTTGTTCTGAATCAAGCTGTCCATTGTGAATTTTTTGTTGTGGTAAAGTTCCATGAAGGTATCGCTCAAGCGCAGGGCACGAATGCAAAGGTTCCCCTACACGAGATTGGAAGAACGTATCAGTAAGCTGCGAGTTCTTTCCGGCAATGTTTCAAATGCCGCCTTTGTCACCTGTTGCGTTCGGGTTGGGTCATAAACAATAACCACACTTTGGGCAAATGTCTTTTGGTAGTTGAATTGAGTCTCAATCAGCGACTGGTTCCAGAACGAACCAAGATACGTTGATTGGTACCACCCAACAGTGTTTGCGTCAAAGTTGAGCTTCCGCATACACCGAAGCATTTGCAGTTGGTATTCGGCCCCGTCCATTTCATCGGCACCATCATCCTGATCCTCCTGCGACTTGCTGGTGAAGGGGAAGCAGTTTGTGACTTCGAGGACACCGGCAACGTCAATACCGAGTAGTTGGCCGGTCGCGGTGACTGGTTGGTAGTCGCGGCAGTGCTTTACGATTTTCAACACAACCAATGCGTCCAGTTGAACTTCATGGAGGGGTTTCGAGGCAAGGAGGGAGGGGTCAAGTCCATCGAGATTAATGTTGTCGACGGGTTCCTTTTGCGCGACTGCGGCTGCGGGTGGGGTCGATTTGGTTGTCATCGTCAAAGTCTCACCCGGTTGCAAATTGGCAAATGGACGTCAACGATCTTGGTTTTGGGAAGCGGTTTGCGTTTGGGAAACTGGAAAAAATGAAAACGGGGCTGACAAAGCAATGTAAACTGCTTACGCAATGTAATCCATTGCAGACCCTGGCAATTGCTTCTTTCCTATCGCTTCCTCTTTAATTTCCACAGCACCGACAACTTGTTTGCTTCATTATGACTGCTGCTACACACGCCGAATTGGTGGCAAGAGCCCAAGGGCTTATCAAAGAAAAAGAAAACCTTGAAGCACAAATATCGGCGCTGGAAGGCGTTTTGGAATCGGTTCGTATTTCTATGTGTTTTGCCTTTTCTCGCCATGCACTACAGCGACAAAATCAGCAAAAAGTTGGCATGTCCGAAGCTTTAGTTGATGCTGATGGATTCCCCCGAGCGGATATTGATGTTTACACGGTTCGAAATACGAGAACGCAAATCATACGTAAATACGCACATCCTCGATATTTTTTGGCTTATGAGTCGAAGTTTGGAACAGTGTGTTGAATCATGACAGGCTTGCGGAACGACCACAAGGCGAAGATGGCGGAAATTGAAACAGCTTTGCATGCCGTTCACGCGCAAGCGAAACAAGAGAGTGGGCTTGAGGGATCGCGAAGGTCTGAAGGTAGTGTGGTTATATCCTCTCAACCACCCCCGACCCAGAACTGGGCTAATATTTCGCTATCTCTCGCCCAGACGTTCCTTTTGCCAAAGTGGACGGTGTCGATCCGGAGGGACCGGGAGCTGAGGCAGGCATCAAACGCGGCGATTTCATTATGAGGTTTGGTCCAGTGGATGCCACGAAGCAATTGAAGGATATCGCGGATGTTGTGAACGCGAACGAAAATGTAAGTGAAGGCCACCGTCTTTTGCATTTTGCCAGATCGTGCATTGTAATTGCCTCCCTACAGAAACCCGTTCGCGTGCTCGTCAAAAGAGAAGAACAGATAATGACCCTCATTGTCACCCCGCACCGTTGGAGCGGCCGCGGTTTGCTTGGGTACGTTACAGTCACGGAATCTTGGTTGCTTGCCGGAATGTGCCATCAACTGAATGACCTGTGTCGACAGGTGCCATCTGGTTCCTGTGTGAGTTATTCTTTCATGCTACCACCTCCGTTCGTCCACTGTAAATAGAATTGCATTTCGCTGCCGCCTGTAATTGATTGTGCAGGTCATGAGACACAAGGCCGCACACCGGTTGTCTTTAAACCCACAAATAATTGCTATTAAAGTCAGAGCTCTTGGTTCAACGGATAAATCAAATAAGTTTCTGCAAAACGACACGCGTAAGTTTTCAAGGTAAGGAGCTCGCATGAACGTGCGACAAACCTTTTGTTGGAAGAAAGATCGCAGGTACCTGTAAAATAAGCGCATCTTCGTAAGCACGCCGAGAAATGTCTGCCAATCGTCAAGTGTATCGTACCAGACTTGCCACGCCCCAACCCCAACCAAGGTCAAAATGCAGAACGTACTGAACCATAGCACTCGGGAGTTGGTGGATTCTGTGCAATATGAGGAAATTTCAGCAACTGGTAGCCGAGAACGCACAGATCTCAGCAGTCAATAATTCACCAAACCATACCGTTGATGTTCCGCATGTCCATTTCCCGGGCTTTCATGTACTCCAGATCCAGCCATATTTGGTTCGCCCTGTCTTCCAATCTCCGGAACTCAACCTCCAAAGGCTTTAATTTCTCCTTGCCCGCTTCTTCCGTGAAATCCTTCGCATCCGCCCCGGTATCGATGTGCAGGTTAATGGTACGGTTTAGCGCTTGGTGTGGGGGAACGCCTGCCACAAACGATGTCAGCTGCACAAGTCCTGAAAGAAGACAGTCAGATCCATGCTGTTACCATCGTTTAGGATGTTGCTGTAGCAGTAGTAAATGAAAGCGTGATCATGGGTGGTAAATGCAAACTTCTGCGACTCTTGAAGGTTGCTTTTGTGCCAGTATTTGTTGGACGCTTCAGTTTGGTCATATATCTGTTCACACCGAGGCACACATTTTATCAGTCTCAAAACTGCACTACGTTTACCAGACCAGTCCACCCCTTCCGGCAGCCGAGTAGAATTCTCACCATAACGTCTATGCGCTGGTTCGCCCCAGGCCCAGCTTCGGTGTGTCCTACCACCAGAGTGTCCTTTCCGATCCATTGGACCAGACACCGCTCTTGTCCACCTTGGAGCTCCCATTTTACTGCGTCCACCCGGCAGGAGCATAATGCCAACACCAGCAGGAAGACAGAGGATAAAGACCACGCGCGTGAGGAATTCATGGTTGAAGATGGGAAGGTGATCGCGGCGGCGAGCCGGGGAGCTGGTACGGTCACATAGCAACGCTAGATAAATGGCATAAGCGATCAGTGATCAGATCACGGTGGGTTCTCAACCATTCAAGTGATCTTTGCAACACGCACGATGTCCAAAGCTGTTTCCCAATTACTTCCTCTCGGTAATGACACCGACTTAACGGCTGCTATTGTGTATTATTGACTGCGTTATCTGACGTCAAGCCTGCTACTTCAGAACTGGTGGACAAGTGCATTGGTTCACGAATTTGGGTGGTCATGAAGTCCGAAAAAGAGTTTACAGGGACCTTATTGGGGTTTGATGACTACGTCAGTAAGTTATAGATTTTTTTTTTCTGTTGCAGTCTAATAACTTGCCCAACTGATTGTCTTAACCATTTTGTTCCAGATATGGTGCTGGAAGACGTGACGGAGTAGTAAGTTCGTCGGGTCTGACCCTCCCTGCATAGTTAAGCCAGCTCGACTTAAACTCCTGGCCGCGGGTTTTCCAATAGTGAGAATACAGCAGAAGGCCGGAGAGCGACGAAGTTGGAACAAATTTTGCTAAACGGAAATAACATATGCATGGTAAGGGGCATTGACGTTGCATTTGAGGCAAATCCATAGCTGATTTGCTATGTGTCTCCTGCAGTTGATTCCCGGGGGAGAGTGAGTATTAAAGCTAAGTAGTTCTCGTTCTATGAAAGGCTATTGATTTGTGCCTTATTGTGCAGGGGTCCATCCGATTAATGTGGGAGGCAATGCGAAACTTGTACATGAATATTTATTGCGTTGAAGAGTCCAATCATTATACTATGTAGTATACTCTATCTGTCAGGTCCAATACCGGGCATGGGATACGAATGGGGCAAAGGCAAAAAATATGCCATGGGCGTATGCCACGTCGCGGTTCACATGGCCTAGAGTGAGGATACCTTTGCCGCACAAAACTTAGGGAAACGTCGAGACGCGGATAGAGCCACCAAACATTCGTGAAACGTACCCATTGCGCCGGCATTGGAGCGCACATCTTCTAAACCAGACAAATCGTCGATTACCTGAGCAAGCTCCTCACCACCGAGAAGGCGTGACATTATTTTCGGCGAAAGTTCAAAGCGGCCACTCGTACCCAGGCCAATTTTGCCCTGTTGAAGAAGATGAGATCCAAAGCTGGGCAGATACCGAGGACCGGTGAGACGCAAAGTACCTGACGGTCAAGGACAGCAATCCACCCGCTCTCAAACCATCGGTCCCCAACTTGATGCGCTCCTCCCTCTATCCCCACCCCTTGAACTTTTCTTCAGCATAGCCGAAATTTTTTCAAAAACTCTGCATGGCGGCTTTACCATAAGTTGCGGCATCGCATTTGGCCAATGCCTCTTTCGCTCTATTCATTGCACCTTGCATGGTTTCTTCATCCGAAAGTGGTTGGTCTCGAACACCGGACGACACCGCATAAGGGTGGATGTGGACTTGAACGGCAGGGAAAAGCTCGGAGACGGTGCGAGAGACGGCGAGACGTTTCGCTTCGTTTAGCGTGCCGATGGCTATGTGCAATGGAGGAAGACCGGCAGGGGTCATCCTGGGGAGGCCTGGGGGTTGTGGGGGCGAGCAAGGTTCGATGTCCGAATGTTCGGACGCGCGGGAGGCTGGTCCATCGACCAAGCGATCACAGGCCAATCCGGGATCCAGGATACAGGCAGGATACACCCTTTCCGCTCTTTCCGCGTCTTCCCCCCTACAAAATGAGAGTTTGAATTGCATTCGAGTTGCACTTGGCACACCATCATCTCCTATTTGCAATGTTAGGGAAACCCCAGGAACCTTCACAAACTGTAGATGCCCTACCAGAATTGTCTACAAGAGCTCCCTTTGCTGATAACCCCACAAATGGCCTAGTTCCCTTGCTCGCCACCGACGTTTTCCTCAACCGCTTGAGCGGCTGGACAACGCTTGTCAACCGTGTCCATACACAGTATGAAATCATACTGGAACACCAGCTGAGACTGGCCGAGTCATACGCCAAATTAGCGAAGGAGTTTAGCATGCCGGTGAAAACACCGACAGGTGCAAGCTCGAATGGTAGCGGGCCGCCCTCAGAACCGGAAGATATATTCAGTGAAGGCGAAACGGGCAAGGTTGGTTGTATTCATGCATTCTTGATGCCTCATACCCTCTGCCTTGAACGCGTCCATGTACTTATTGAATCCCACGTCAGGTTTTATTCCACTCTATCCAATCCACACACGCTCAACTGGCTGAACATCTAAATCACTCGAATAAAGCTATTGCAACCAAAATCCTTCCAAAGCTGCGTTCTCTGATGAACGAAGTACGCCGGAAAGCTACCGATGCAGATAAAGAATGGGTTCTGTTAGACCGAGAGCTTGATGGGGATCGCGAAAACTACATCAAATATCGCGGTCAGTTGAAAGCCAGTCTGATGAGATTACAATGGAAGGGAGAGGAAGGTGCGGTAGAGGTCACAAAAGATGTGCCAAGGGATCCCTGGGTCGCCAACATGAGTAAGTTTCGCTGGTCTGCCCGACTGGGTGGGAATCCGTCTGCTGACTGACTTGCTTGTTGAACAGACGTCCGGCGCCATATTGCATCATGCCTAAACAAGCAAAAGGCTTATCGAGCCGAACTAGTTGCGCAATGCGAAAACTTTGCCCGCTTTGAAATAACAATCATCGAAAACCTTCGTCTCGCTCTCTCGGCATTCATCGACTGGCGAGTGAAAGATACCGTCGCTGAGACCGATGCGTTCAAGCATCTCAAAACAAAGTTGTTCACTTTGGACCCGAAGCGCGACTGGGAGCTTTTCAAAGGGCGGCACATGGATAGGATCGTCGAACGGGGATTGCCACTGGTTCTCCCAAAGGATTTGGTTGTGGAAGGAACTGAGGATCCTCTGTGTGGAATCGTCAAGGAAGGGAAATTGTTTGTTCGCGATGGCAAATCTACGTTTGGTTTTCGGAGATCATGGAAAGAAGCCAAGGTGGTGCTGACGCTCGCTGGATTTCTACACGTCATGCTGGTTGGCGAGGAACAAGTCAAAGGGTTTCCAGACCCGCCTGAACTTTCGTGCTTCCTGCCGGACTGCGTAGTCGGGCCGCTCATGGCGAACGAAAAGGAACCGGAGGAGTTTGTGCTGCAAGAAAAGGGCGGCGGATTGTTTGGAAGAGAAGCGAAACATGGGGTACGTTGGTTTGTGTATGCTTTCCAATATGCTTTTCCAACACACATGAGTAAAATCCAATGCGCTCCTTATTTTTTTCGTAGCTGAAGGGTGCTACCGTTGAGGAGTCTGCTGAATGGTGGGGCTTGATATCCCAGAGAGTGAAAACAACAGCAAATCGGGGAGCAGTCGGTGAGGCGGTCTCTCCGATCAGCCCTGAAGGGGGCACGATTGGGAGAGCGAAAAAAAGAGCTTCTTGGTTGCCTGCCACAATTACACGGGGTATGAGCATAAACCGCGGAAAGGCGTCTTCATTGGCGGTTGGAGGTGCCGCGACTACTACAAAAGGAACCAGCCAGGAAGATATCATAGCAAGTGCCCAAAGTCCGCACACTACCGCCAATGGTGATTCTAACATTCCCCAGAGCCCTACTTCGTCGTCAACGTTGCCTCTGGAAGCTGTCTTCGAGCCATCGCCTTTGAAAGAGACCCCCGGTGCACCTGCTCCTGATAGCACTCCGCACATTGCAGCTGTTCCCGACAGGGATCCGCGCCCTTCGCCTGCTCCTGAGAGCGATTCTCAAATTGCACCTGCCTCTGATGGCGATTCCCGCAGTGAAGAACAGCCTGCATCGCAGACCTCATCGTCAACCGAAACATCCACGGATATGGCACCGGCAGTTGCAGCCCCTCCATCAACCGCTGCACCCAGCTTGGCAAGCACCAATCCATGGGATGCTCCCATTAACCCTCTTGCAACTGGGTTTGTAGCAGAGAAGGTGGCAATCGGCGGTTGGGAGGCAGAAGGAGATTTGGGCGGCGGTGCGGCTTGGGCAGATTAGAATTCAGCCAGCGTCTTGATTGGCATAAATTTGAGTACCTTCCCTGCGGCGATTCGGAGGTTTACGTACAGTACACCGGTGATTGCTCCCGCAACTGAGGCGGAATACAGGCTTTCGGTGTGGGAGTACCTTTTTGGATATCGAATATACATATTTATTGACATATTTACAATGCAGATATTACATGAATTTCAGGATTGCGCAGCGACGCCTTGTAGCACGTCATTTTCCTCCCCAACCCCAGCTTGACCGGCCTCACCCATGTTGGGAAGGAAGGTGCCGTTGACGATTTGCTCTCGCATATTCAGCTGTTGGCGGCCATTCAGTCAACACAAGGAAGCGAAAGGTATTGGGTATCCTTCACCTACCAGCGAATTGTACATCTAAAGGAAGGACCGGAAAATGATGAGACTCAGAGACAGCGGTCGGAAATGGTCCGCCCGCGCAAAATACCTGATCACAGACACCATCAAACTCTTCCAGCATTCTTCCTAGCACTCTGCCAGGATGAATTTGCCCAGTAAGTACCGCTACTCATAGACAAGAAATCCAGCAAATGAGGTAACGAACTTTCTCTCCTGATCGGTTGACGTCTGTCGTAACTCGCCCAGACCGCTGCCAAAAACAAAACGCGAGCCCTTAACGTCGTGTTCATTTTTCCAAAGTGGACAGAAAGATATACACGTGATCTTTACAATTTTTCCATCTGAATTTCTGTGCTGGTGATTTTGAGGACTCCATTTTTGATGTTCTGCAAATACGTCGTTATTTTGACTCTTCCTCACAGCAGAAGAACCACGCCATTCTTGGAATTACCCGCACAAGCATGCTCATGGCGGTTAGCTCGGGACCAAATAGCGGCGAAGCGGGAGGTAGTTGTTGCTGCATCGCCTGTCCTGCTTGGTCCTGTTGCGGTTGTGGTTGTGTTTGGGGCTGCTGGTACATCTTGCCTTCGGAGCAGCGGTCGACCGACGCAACAACTGCCAGATGGTGTCCGAACGGCCGAACTCCAACCTGAAGGTGGCGCAGCCGATTGGTAACTTTATCTGCTTACGAGAGGCTTGGGGGGAACATGACGCTTTGGTTTCGTCTCCCCTTCGCGCTTTCTCACGATCTCGCCAAAAATGGACCGCGAATATGAGCCATCCGACCGCGACTTGCAACCAGAGGTACCTATCTGCTAAGCGCGGGCTCTCCAATTTCAACGAGGTGAAACGGTTGGAGCATTCAATTCTAAATGGCTGTCCCTTGGTTTCTACCCAGCATGAGGGGCTGGGGAGGCATCACTGGTATAACGTGCGTTGTGGAGAGCTCCTGGCAAATACCCATCAACAACCGATTGTTATACCGGGAGAAATACCGGTTGAGTCTGCGTGCGAGGTAAACTTGTGGTGGGGTGCCAAGAGGGTCTTGTCCATGCTTAGCTGACAGGGTGGCCGAAGATCTTAGTGAAGAACGGAATATCGTCTGCGCCAGTCTACGACAAGGTGAGGTGATCCTTTATTCGTTGTACGTTTTGCAACCGTCTGTCGTGTGGGAACCCGTTTTGCTGAAACGCGATCCGCTGATAGGAAACAAACACCTATGTCGGCATGTTTGATTACAGGTGAATGCCTGTCGCTGTCTCTCTTCCCTATTCCTGACTCTGAACGACGTCGCGCTGATTTTAGGGATGCTGTTGCATATGTTTTGCTTGGCTTGGGAAAGGAACCACCGCGGGCAGACGACTCCTCAATTGAAGTACAGGAGTTGCTTCGACGTGCACGGTCTTCCGAGCCGATTCCCGCAAAATTAGCAGCAGGTAGATTTACACTGACAATTTGTCCCCGGAGACCGCTCTCATCAGTATCTGACTCTTCCCCTCCTTCCGCAGATTTATCGCATAAAGACCCCTTTTACTCCGTAATGGAAGAAACACCTCTTTCGCAGTTGGTACGACAGCTTCGGGAGTCAGGAACATCTGTATCTTTTGGTCCTTATTTAGTTGGCATAGGCCGAAATTTTTGGACAAGGAATTCATCGGGTCGCAGTTTTGGACGGGAACGATCTGAAAGGAATCATCTCGCAAAGTACTGTGATCCAGTATTTGTATGCAAACGTACGTCAATTCAGGGGACTCAATGTCCGTTCTACGTTAGTGCTTATGCTTGGTTCTCATTCGACCGACAATAGATTCGAAAGTTTCCAGAGTTGGAAAAAATATTGCAAAAGACGGTAGATACTGTATCCAAGGGTTTTCACGGTGATGAGAGCTTAAGCTTTTCGACTTCAGCTAGTGGAATTAGGACTGGGAAATAAGGAGGTGATCACAGTTGACGGCAACACAATTGTTATCGAAGCTTTGAAGATGATGAGTGCGCATCAACGTGAAAATACCGCTGAATTCGCTGACTACATGGCAACTGATCTTGCATGTGCTCTTCAGCGAAGAATGATGTATCGTCTGTGGCAATAGTCGATGGTACTGGCGCGATCGTGGCGAATTTGAGCATGACTGACGTCAAGTGGGCGATGAAGGCGACGAGGTATGCCGATTGTCGAGGAAGTGGGAGGTGGTTGGGCGCGACACGTTACCGTGCGCGAAATGGTTAATCCTGTTTGTAGGTTCGGATTACTTTGGGAGACGGCTTTACATTTTGTCAGCTTCATTGACCAGGAGCAGGTTCGTTAGTCAACGCTATACGGACTTTGGGATGCGTACAATGCTGTTGCCCTTCAAACTAACGCTCATCCATTTGCAGGGCCTAATGGATGGCAGGGTATGCCCAGGGCGGAGTTTGCAGGCATTTGTTTCTCGCACACGTTAAGTCTTTAACTCCTTTCTTCCAGGACAAACTTCCGGTATTCGACGTTCTCGAGACATCAACTCTCATCTTTGCTGTTGGGAAGATGGTCGCAACCCACGCACATCGTATCTGGGTTGTTGACAAGGCTGCGTTTGGCCGGCCGGTGTCGGTCGTCACCCTCACGGATGTCTTCCGTGTTATTGTCCCGAAGGATAATGCGGATCTGTCGTGATGTGATGAAACTGCCGGAGCTTCGCAAATCCACAGCTTTTCTTGTAAATGTAAATTTATGTTTCATTGTCCAATTACGTTGCAAATGTGTTATTTACAGATGATGATGATGGCTGAGTGGGCGGTCTATTTTGACGCATTCACAGTCCAAGAACCCGACCGTCACAACCATCCTTTAATCCGACAAACCTTCCGAACCACCACAGGCTGTTCTATTGTTTCTTCACCCCAAGCTCAGTCAAAATCTTTATAGGCCCAACCCCGCGTAGAAACTCCAAATCCGCCTCAGACTTTGCCAGCAGCATCCCCGCAAACCCGACAGAGTTGATGCTGATCTGATCATACTTCTCCTGCCGTCTTGGCACGACCAACATCCAATCTGATGTGAAAACGACGTTATACGATGGCGGTTCGGGTTTGTTTGCAGAGGTGGGGCCTGGTTCGAGGCAGGGTGTCGGATCAAGATTTGCTGCGGCGAACGCTGATTTTATGACTTGGCGGAAAGTATTGGCGAGTGATGGTCCTGTGTCTGAGGAATCAGCATCGTGAGGTTTTACGAAAGCAAAACTATGCGCAAATGGTAGGTCAGGATCCGCGAATGGTGTGTCTACGTGGGTGTCCAAAGTCAATGAGGAGGGGTTATGGGTAAGGTGGTCGGCCGGGTATTCCTACCAGCTTGTTGTTTTCCTCGGTGTTTAGTTAGCACGGACGCAATTGGCGGGAACGGGTCACCATCATCATCGGCGCGAGGCAATAGCTGAATGTGCTTATGCGGGACACTGATCCCAACAACCTCATCAATGAATCTGCATTGGAGTGTCAACCCGCACGAATGGTAAACTTACGAACCTCGCTCCCGATTGACCACCACAATTGTAAAAGCCCACATACTGAGCCACTCCAGGGGCCTTGAGACATCGCCATGCGGCAGCAAAATCGCGGGCATTGAGTGGATCGTACTGACTTTCAAACTCTGGAGACCAAGACATACACAAGGAATGTGTTACCACCACGCGTCCTTGTGCCTTTGGCGTTTTGGGTAGCACACAATTCCTCAATGTTCGCCCTCCCACCTTTCGTCGTGAGCAAGATATGTCCTTTCACGATACTAAACTTGTTCAGCAGAACATTATGGTGTTCAAACTCTGTCACAAACCCCTTAGGATCATAAGGAAGAAACGGGTTTGGCTTGTCGCCTTTATTCGCAGCCCCTGCTTTAGCTTGATCTTTGGAGAAGCCTCCGTCGGGTTTTCGGGCGAGAGAAGGGGCGAGACGGATATTGAACTAAACAGGACCAACTCAACAAAGAGGACGAGGATAACAAAGGGACTTTCAAAGAAATCCTACGTTGATGCCAGCATCTGGGATTGTGCACACGGTGCTTTCTGTGAATACGACGTAGCCGTTGGCCACCGCGCGGTCGAACGAGGTTCGGATTAGGGCTGCAAGAGACGATGACATTCTGACGAGATGAATGCGGTCTGCCTGATCTCTGGAGAAGCGTGTTGCATGTTGCCTTGCGTAAGGGTGTGGCGCCAATCACATGACTTATGTACGTGAACTGCTTGAACTGCTTGAACTGTTGTTGCCTCAAAATCCGACGGAAGCTCAGGAATCCATCTCGCAGCCAGCACACAAAACAAACCTGGCCTTTTAAAATGGCGGCCTTTCCAAACTTCCGCCGCATTTATCGAGAAATGCGCACTCCCAGGGAAGAAAAGGACATCTCAAACTCGGCCGTGTTCAAACTGTGCGCCTTTGTCGCGGTTTGCGTGATCATGACCGCTGCCCGAAAGGCTTCATTCCCGAAGATTTAACTCTCGAGCCCAAAAGGCCTACGCGCTCTCGCTGCGGTCCTGTGGCGGTTTAGTGTGTTCCTCACTGAGGGGTTCACAGAAAGTGTTGCCCCCCAAGATACGGACTCTGCGTTGCTGGATGCGCCGGAAGTGCCGGATGCGCCTGGCGTTGGATGTTGGGGGTTGGAAGGGGAGCTGGACGGAGTCAACGAGGACCGAGCGGAGCAGGTTTATGGTTTCCAAGAATTGGATTCGAAAAGTGCTGATTTTTGGCATTTATCTCTGTATTTTTTGATTGTTTTATTGCGTCGCAACGAATCAGCGACACAGCATATCATACTGTAATTCTAGTTCAGAATCCCCGTCGACTCCTGGAAGATTTGCCCAGATCAGTTGTTTGCCTATGTTCGGTGGAAAGAAAACCGAGTAGGTTGAAATAAGCAAGACAGATCAGTGGAAAGAATCCATCTCCTTCTGACCATCCGGCGCAACTTGCTCTTCCTGTATTTCCTTACCATTCGCATCGTATCTGTCGCGGGTGACAACTCCCTCTGCAATGAACATCCAAAAATGGCCGTTGTTGCATGCATCTAGGCAGGTTTCGCACGGCTGAGTGACGTGGTATCCGATGACATTCCCGCTGCGAGTAAACTCGGTTCAGCATCTTCCTACAGCTTTTATCTATGCTTCAAATTTTTAAACTCACCATCCTAAGCACGCAATGTCTCGTATTCTACACCTGCACGATCTCGTCATATAATCTTTCTCAACCAGCTGCACTCTAAAAGGGGCCGCAAACGTTGGCGCGTGTTTCAAAAATAGAACGCATCATTGGGGATAGACATGGGAGCACTCACTGGCAGGGCGGTGAATCCGTTGAGTACAGCTCGACCTGCAGTAACAAAAAATCAAAAATGCAGGAGTAGACTCATTAGAAGTGCCACGCATGAGAAAAATTCTCCGCCCGACTTCCACGTACTCCACACCAATCCCCCCCTCAGGATACCCATGGCAGACATCAGCGAATGACTGACATACCCTCGTATCTCCAAGCAAAATTGCCTTCATCCCGCGAGTGCACACCCGTGTTGAACAATGCCTGCACGCCAGCATGCATACAACCTTGCTCTTGAATTGAGGATGAACCGAAGGGGCAGACATTTGTTTTGCGTTCCTTGATTTGTCTCGGTAAATGGTATATGACTTGTGCACTGGCGGTCGGGCCAAGTTGGCGAACCACAGATGCGAATTGGCGGCTGCGGACGACCTTGGGAGTGCGGGTCGGCGTGGTGTGGGTATTGTGTTGTTGCTTCTGTGTTCGAAGAAACGGATAACCACGTCCACCCGCCCGATGTAAAATTTGGAATGCGCCGATCAAAGGAGTGAGAGGGGAGGAAGGAGGGAAGAGAAGAGGAATGAATCTGGAAAATTTTGAATCGTTTGTGTCTTTTGCACAACTGCCTTAAGGGCCTAGATATGGTCCACCTAGTCGGGGATTAAGCGGACATGATCAGAAGGAACGCGGCTTCGCTACGGCTTCCGTCAGATCGGACAATCCAAACTTTTCCTTCTTTCGACTGTGTTCTTCATATACTGTTCAAGTGACCGTTTTGTTGATTTATTAAAGTTTTACAGCCATCACCCGCCCGTTTCTCACTTTTGACGCCGTGCATCACAAAATGCTCCATTCTAATCCAATCCCTTTCGCCAACCTATGCAGCACCGCGCAGATTTATACAAAAAAACGCTTTATGTCGTATTGTACCTAGCAAGCTGGGCGAAATTGAGGAGGAGGTTAGCCTCCCGCTCCCTGTTGCTTTTTGCTTTTCTGACCTGCCGAGCGAGTTTGAGACCACAGGCATTGCATAAACTATTGTGAGGAAGAACAATTTTAGCGGAATTTTGATGAATTTGCTTCCGAATGAGCGGGTTAGATGACATCGCGGCAATCAACAGAATGGCGAATGATAGCAATAATTGGATACCCACAGTTTGCCATTGGGTCGCCTCCACTCTGGAGTGTCTGCGGTTTTGCATTTCTCACAGCGTCTCCGGTCACCAGCTTCCTTCTCATTTGTCAAATCCCTGTTCCCTTCGCGACCAACTACGTAACCCGCATTTCTCGAACTTCCCATCCTCCCTCGTGTAACATTGGGAGTTCCCGCCGGAATTTTGCGCCAAAAGGAGATCGGCATTGGGGACCGTCTTACAGACTCTGGTGGTGAGGCGATGTTGTGTTGAAAGGTTGAAGCTGCTCCTGGCTAGAGAATGACGGCGGTAGATTCAGGTAAATGTCAGGCTGGAATTATTCGGTATCCATGCTTCGCGCTCCTTCGATGAACAAAAACATAGTTACCTCTGCTGATGGACACGCATACCGCAAACGAACATCGCTCTTACATCGACTATCTGGGGAAGCACATGAAAGTCCGGGCGATTGCTGAATCTTGCATCGACCAAGGCCTTGTTCGAACGAGCCGGATTGGGATTGCGGCGCTAGTGATGGCGGCGTTTGAGATGCAATTGTTGGGGTGGATGCTGACGCGGTCATCATTGGAAAAGGCTCCAGCGTATTACGAGCAACAGTTGGTGCGCTGGTGACTGGCATGCCAGGAAGATTGAGGGATTTGAGGGAAGGGAGTGGCGAATTCACGGCAGGGAGCTGCGCAACGACAGGCAACCGGTCGCCATTCATGAGCTCGTGGTGTGAAGTATCGGAGCTTAAAGGGGGGAAGGGGTAGCACATTGGATCGTTTGCAAGAGACATTGACAAAGACCTCCTATGGTGCGCGGGGCTTGACGAGGTGTCGGCTCGCTGTCGAAACGGAGCCTGACCGGGGACATCAAATCTTTAAGCTGATGGCGTACGGGTAAATATCATACACTTCATATGCAACATAAGCTGTCTTACATCTGTTGAAGGCATGGAGGATCGTTCGAAATGTACGAGCCGGTCATCCTGGTCCCTATCCGCTCGCGACTGCGCAAAAGGGTTTTTTGCAACCGAACGCAAAGATTCGGATTCTTCAGCGCCATTAAAAAGTTGAAAAAGGCGGCTGCAACCATTGGAGCTCACGTTGCACCTGCTTGGACAGTTGTGCCCATTCGTTGCCGATTCTACGGTAGGAGATTAGAGAGAGCACAGGCCCGACCGCAACCGTGGGTATCCACACCTTCTTGACCCAGATGGACCAAAGCGACTGCGCAGTTACCACCGATGGGGCAGACATCCATGGTGACAAGTGAATAGGCGCCAGGTATGGACGCGGCTCTGTCCACGAAAGAAGGTTGAACGTGAAATCTGGTGCACCAAGGAAAGAAAACCGTTTCTGTAAACATGCAGAACCGCAACTATCAAAAATCATCGAATTATACCTCAGAGAGTCCCGCTGCGCGGTGACCGAGTTCATGCGCTCCATCAATGCCCTTGCGATATTCTCTCGCTCAAGCGGAGGGACCAGATCCAGAATGGACGTGCCGGCGGATGGAAAGATGGGGTGGGACTGGAGGGGAGCGTCTCCAAGGTCTCGGCCAGCGTATACGAAATGTATATCATTTCCTGCTGGAGCAGGAGCGAGGTGCAGCCAGAAGCAGGCAGAGGTGTTTTGATGAGAGGCGAATAGCGCTGCCATTCTCTCTGGGTACAGAAGCAACTTGGAGCAAGGGAGGCTTTTGGGAGTGCCGTGGTATGGACTCGGATGCGGAGAGGGAAGGCATAGGCATAGGTGCAGGAGCCATGCAACCGATCTTTATATGCTTCATGCTGTACAGTTCTTGATGCACCGGCAAAGGTGTGCCAGACATTTAAAAGTAAGTATCAGATCAAAAGAATCGATCATGTCTCTGGCGGGATGATGGAACAAGGTGGGCTCGGAACCACAACCACAGAGGCACCCGCACCAAGAGGACCCGCATCGGGCGGACTAAGACTGCTGAGGACCGACATGTTCGCTGAAAATATTAGGTATATGATGAGTGTATACAAGAATCCTTTCTGTCCCAGGGAACTTGGAACCGCGGTGATGACACTTGACACGAGTACCCACGTCGGCATTTTCCCCGCAAATCGAAACATGTCTGAGACTGGGACCCTGACCATTTAAGTGTATCACCCTCATGTCAAACTTAATAACTTTCAGATATTCTGTCTTTCAGAGTGCTCGGCTGACCCGGACGCAAAGATGGAGATATTCTACGTTGTCGCAGATATGGCAATCTAAGGTACCACTTCGCAGCCAAAAAGACCGGGCACCCCTCAGATTAGGGGGAAACAAACAATCATCGGGTCTCCAAGAATTTCATATCACAGGAACCACGACTGCGCAAATTGAAAGTTGTCGTCGAAATGAACTGCGCACGTCAGGTTCGGCACACAAAAACGCCCACTGCACAATCGGCACGCAAAAAAAAAGCCAACAGCACAAATGCAAAGACTATTGGAAGACACGCAAACAAGAATGTGGTATCATTTCGCAAGGATGGTACAAGAATAGGAACAAAAGAGGCGAAGAACACAAATTCTGCGGAAACGCACTCACAACCCAAATCCTCCGGAAATGCACAACACAGCAGCCAGGTGGTAGCCAAGAAAAAATCACTTTTAGCCCGTAATATGGGACGTCCAAGCACCTTCATGTCCCAGTTTGAGTCAAAGGATCCCTTAGAGCTTACATTCATAAGATGACGAAGATGTACTCACCATGGAACCCAAATGGAATCGCAAACGTAACGTCGACGCGGCCGAGCTCGTGCATGTTCTCAGCGTCGAGGACAAGAAGGAAGCTGGTGTTTTTGTTGGCATCCAAGACAACGCTGAGAAGTACACCTGCGTCTTCGGCAGGAAGTTCGCCGGGAGTGGACATGTTCAGAGGCTCTGGAACCATAATTGGTTCGCCTATTCCAACAGAAAGCGTATCAGTTAAGCAAAACCGTGGAGTGGGCAAAGCGAAACGGGGTATCAGCCACGCACTTGGGAAACATCCCGGCTGCTTCCACTCTTTCCTAAGCTTCTCCTTCAAATCGGCTTTGACGATCGAATCCCAAATCGAGTTGGTGAGAACGCGAGACTCGGGGCTCACACTGATGCCCCAGGCGTAGCGGTGATGAATGCTGGTGAAGCGTTTGTTGATGCTCGGAAACTCGAGTGCAAAGTCGGAGCGATGAGTGAAAAATGCCTGTGAATTGACAGACTGCATTAGATTCACGACTGTGACAGACGGGCGCAGTTGCGGTGCAGACCTCGGGAAGATTTGTTTTCCTGACTTTGTACATCGCAGCCGCCTGTAAAACCAATTAGACCACATGTCAATAAAGTACGTACGCTGCCTCCCAACGGGCAATCCTACCTCTGGGATTTTGGCCAAGATATACCTCCTCACAGAAGCCTGCGGAAGCGGCGGCATCTCCGTCGTCCTCAAATTCTCCAGTTCAAAGCACCTGATAATCTCATCCGTGTCGTACGCGTTCACGTCGATGCACACGCTCCCATCTTCGCCGTCGTACGCATTGATGACATGCATAGCAAAGAAGGATCCGGACTGGTATTTGCACACTTCTTCCCTGCGTTCCCGGTGCTTTGATGCGACAAGGAAAAAACCAACATTAGTTGAAGGAAATCCATCTCCGTATCCAGATCGCATGTGGAAATCTTACAATGACGTGAAATGTGGTGGTGCCTGTAGGATCAAACTTCATGGAGGCGTCAGGGTTCTTGTTGAACAACAACTGGGTTGCGGTCGTGTACGGGAACACCATCAGAACGATGTAAGTTTTTGTTACGGCGAACGTGTAGGCTTTCGTCGGCTGGCCTTGAATTGTCGTGATGAGATGGCCCTATGCATTGGGAAACAAATACATGTAAACTGCGCTTCGAAGGTATGAGAGAATGGAAGAAACCCCGTCACTCACGGGCGGGTCAAACGGATCTTCATTCAAAATTGAAAAGAATTTGTATGTGGCGCTGGCCCCGCCGACCAAAGCCAATGAAGTTTGCATCGTGTAGTTGATGATGCCTTTCATGATTTGGTCGTGGTATGGAAGTGCACCCGCCATGTCACCCGTGAACTCTGGGTTAATGTTTGAGTACCTACAAAATGATCAATAACTAACCTGCTAGGTAAAAGTGAGAATCATTGTGAGACTTACCGGAACACACGTTTTGGGATCAGGGTGATGGGATCGATTTCCTGAAGCAAACTTGACCTATCTGTGAGAACAAGGTGGTCGGCACCTCTGACACGTCCGAGAGGGAAGTCGGGGTTGATGGCTGTAGGAGAAAGTTCTTGAGTTCTCTAGGCTCCGAAGCAATCTGGAGAGCTTTTACTGACCGAAATTGACTGCAAAGGCGGGTATAAGTACGACGAAGTAGGTAGTCAGTTATCGGATACGCAAGTGCTACATCAGACCGAACACAAGACTCACTCGAGCAAGCGGAAGGATCGCTGTCCATTTTCTTGACTCCAAGGCGATGAAGATCAGTCTCGTTCAACTTCCCATTAGAGTTTCGCACGCTTTTCCGAACCAGCTGCTCCAAGGTCGTGGACGTAAACCGGCTTCTGTACTGAACGGTGCCGGCTTCACCGTCGATTTCGAATCTATTGAATGAGGATTCGAGCATTTAAATTGGAACAGTATCTACTTGAACTGCAGACTGCTTTTGTTTACATACCTGTGAACGAGAGCCAGCGCATCGAACCAGTGCTCGAAACTGAAAATCTTGAGACGGTCTCGCTTGTCGAGATACTCGATGTCGAATATGCCGGGGCCGTTTCTGTACAAGGCCCCTGGAAATGGTATCAGCGGAAGATGCCATCGCAGCCGTTTCATGTGTAATTCTCGGCGCTTCCGTCCTTACCTCTCAACCACGGTGGCAGCTGATGCCCAGGCTTGAAATCGAGAATGACTGGGTCCTTGAGAGCAAAAAGGAGGGAACCCCCGTTCTCAAGAGTTTGCATGCCGTTAAGGTTTCAAAGGAATGCTAATCTCACCGGCAGCTCCACTCCATTGGATAACCCGGCGATGTAAGGAACTCGGATGTCATAAAGGGTCTTGTCGACGCTGCGCATAATATAGTGAAAGTGATCAGTTCTTGCAACGACCTCTAGACTCTTCCTTCAGAGAGCCACAACACGGCCATAAAAACAGGAAAACATAGCACCCCTACCTGTGCGAAACATTCAACACAGCCGCTTCCCCCGCAGTTGCCAACGACTCCTGCAGAGCCGCGACGCCAGTTTTCGCATCCGGTTTGCCGGCCCCTGGTGCGATATTGGGTCCCACATGCACTTCCTTGCCCGTAGCAACGGAGCGAGCCCCTCCTCCCTCGCCCATGTCAGCACCGTGATGTTCGGGCCCATCCGAACGTTCGTGGGATTCAACGTGCGGACGTATTTCAAGATTGTCGGTTTCAAGGGGGGTTTCAGGATCAAGGGCTCCGTGGTGGTCTTGATACTCCCACCTTTCGTCGGACTGTGCGGCGGCTTCGTCGGATTGTCCGGCGGCTTCGTCGACGTCGAAGCCAGGGCGTGGCGGGGTTGGTGGTGGTGTGCTCATAGTGTTGTGGAAAGTTTGTGCGAAATGCTTGGGAGAGAGAGAGGTGGGATGGAAGGGAGAAAGAGAGGAGGGACGAGTGGGAGATGGAAAGGTGGGAGTGGGAATTCAAAGAAGCAAGGCAACGAGTTGGTCATTTGGTCTGTCATTCAGCAGGCGCCCACTGGCCAACCTTTGGCGGGGTGGGATAATGTTCCACTCGGACACTGGTTGGAACTGGAGTCTCATGGCGTGACGTGTCAGGATGCAATCCCTTCAAATCCGCTACTGTCGTTGTCCTCTATAATGCGACCCTTGAACTTCCTCGTTAACCAACTACGCGCGCAGTCCCTCAAGTCGAGTTCAGAGCTCCACAACTGATGTGGGAACGTGACCTGTGGTTCCGAATTTTCAGTCACCACACAAAGCGGAAGTTTCGCCTGACGGACAGAAGTCTCCCACACCTTGCGCCCCGACCATAGCACATATGTATCCCGGCACAATGATGGATTCAATCTCCTGCAAAGACCCACAACGCGGTTACAGAGGTTGAAAGTGGCGCACGTTGATTACCAAGAATCATCAAGGAGGCATCGGAGTTGCATGCAGGACACAAAAATAAGAGAATGATTATTTTCCGTCTCCTCCTGATTAATGACTATGATCCATCAGTGCAGTGGGGCGGGCGATAGACTTGTGACAATGGATTGATGACCAGATACTGCATATCTGAGCTTCACGCTCACTGACATTGGCAATAAAAGACAACCTTAGAGGCACCCTGCCGAAGAAAAGAAACGACGGCAAAAGGATTTCAGTATGATGAAAGAGCAAAAAATAAGGCTGGAATATACGACGACTATTGGATTATTGGAGGACCGGGGTATCGATCCCCGCGCCTCTCGCATGCTAAGCGAGCGCTCTACCATCTGAGCTAGTCCCCCTAATTTCATATGAAAATGATGTGAAGGCTGGCCGATGGTAAAGTGGAGGAACACTGGATACCCAAAGAGGGTATCCAGGGTATCCATCGAGCGCGCTACCATTTCAGCTGGTGCGCGACCTCATACGAAAATTATGCAGAAGCTGCTGGTGGCTATCGTTTATTGATTGAATGCTCTACCATTTTAACAGTCCCCCGAAGCAAAAGCATCAACGACAAAGACATTCTGGGGAGAGGAGGGCAAAGTGTGTTGTTTGTGGCTGGGATGTGGCGTTTCACGACGCGCCACAATAATTGCTTGCGGTCTTTCTTTTGAAGCATTCTTCCTTTGTGCAACTCCATTAGCTAGATAGATACTTACTATATCTCATTAGCCAGCACGCCTAGATGGACGCAACCAGCGGACTTCGGATACATTCGCAGGCCCACCCGTCTCCACCTCCAACCCCTCCCCCGTCAGCCGCGTCCCTCTCCCAAAAACGCCTGCGTCCGACTTCGTCCCGGATAACCCGCTCAACCCGCGCAACCCCCTTATCCAACCACCCGCCTCGACCAACTCGCCGCAACACTCACCTCC
>JADGKA010000202.1:0-21643 GCA_027604605.1 Borealophlyctis nickersoniae | reverse complement strand
ATCATCGAGACACACTCTTGTCCATCAACAGCCTTGCTTTCTTGTACGACAAACAGGGAAAATACGAGGAGGCAGAACCCCTGTATGTGGATTGTCTGGAGAGACGGAGGCGGGTGCTTGGAGAGGATCATCGAGACACACTCTTGTCCATCAACAGCCTTGCTTTCTTGTACGACAAACAGGGAAAATACGAGGAGGCAGAAGCCCTGTGTGTGGATTGTCTGGAGAGACGGAGGCGGGTGCTTGGAGAGGATCATCCAGATACCCAGACGTCGAGGGAGAACCTTGCTTTGTTTTGGGAGCAGAAGGATAGCAGAAATGAAAGGTATGCTCAGGTTGTCCTGGGATTCAAGATTCGGAACCTCCTTTTAACACAGTTCCAAACTTAAGTCAGAGTTTGACGAAAGCGGGAGAACAGAGATGAGGACGTTTGGTTGACCTTCGGTGCTGCGACGCTACGATTCGCAATAGAACTGTGGAAGAGGGACTTTGGGCAGAGGATTTTTTGTGAAGAAGAAGGGGCGGTTGTGGAGGCGTCGTACCGGTACCGGGCAACCATACAGTCGACGTAGTCGACGATAATGGATTCGTCCGTTTCAAAGAAGTCGCGCACGACATCTGTGTCTCCGTGTTCGGCTGCTTGGACGAGCGTGGGGTTGAATGTGCGGCGCATGGTGGGAAGTGGGTGTGAGTGGTTTGTAGAGAGTACCGTTTGTGAGATTGTGAGAGAGGAGCAGGAAACCTGTGGGAAACCTAGAGTCGAGGAGGGTTTCAGAGGGGTTTCAGAGGGGTTTTCCAGAATTTCCCTCGGACGTTCGCGCGTTCGGCACGCGTGACGCGTCCACCTTATCTACCCAGGTAGTCCGCCTTGTCGTCGGGGGCATTTTAGTGATCAGCAA
Source organism: Borealophlyctis nickersoniae (assembly GCA_027604605.1). Lineage (NCBI taxonomy): Eukaryota > Fungi > Chytridiomycota > Chytridiomycetes > Rhizophlyctidales > Borealophlyctidaceae > Borealophlyctis > Borealophlyctis nickersoniae. Next base: position 20,744 of record JADGKA010000202.1, on the reverse strand, counting down.
ATATGCCAAAGCAGTATTTGTTGCGTCAACAGTCGGTTGTGCTTCTGCGTCGCTGCGTCCCGTCCAAAGGTGGGACAGAGCCGGTGTGCTTCTTTGTACATACTTTCATGGGCGATTGCATTGCCGTGTGAGCGATCTGAACACTTGGTGGTCTGGCCTCGCTTTCTCCACCGTTGCATTGAGCAAGACAAAAACACCAAGCAGACAAAACCAGTTGCAAAAAAGAACGGCACCCGAAAGCACCTACTGTCCGCCAAGAGTATGTTTAACGACCGAAAGCACCTGCTGTCCGCCAAGAGTATGTTTAACGACCGCGGCATCATCGGCCTTACGGCCCACCCTACCCCTTCCGGTCGAGCATCATTGGAGCGTCCTCCTCAACTGAAATCCTTTGTGGGAGCTTTGGTATATCTAGTTTGCACCAGGAAAATGGCGCAGCCGCGGTGGAAGGGGCTTGAGCCAGTGTGTGTGGATGCAGGACGGGAAGGGTGGGGGTGGGGGGTTGAAGGCCCTGAAAAAGGGCCAAGCAATGGGTATCCCTCCCGCCCAATAAACGCTTTTGCATCGAATTCGGGCGCCGCCGTGCGCTAGGCGATTTGGATGACCCACGTGGGGAAATAGTTGGGGATGGGATTTGGGTCGTGGGCGAGAAGGGGCAGGCGGTGAAGGTTGCCAAATGCAACGGGTGGAAGGCAGGACAGCTGGCGATATTTCAGGTTTGGTATGATACGGAGGGGGACGCGTGCACTGTGGTGTTTTGACTGGGTACGCAACTCATGCCTTGACAAGGAAGAGACGTGGAAAATAAGTCGGACTGTTTTTTTTTGGGCCACACTGTCTTGCTCAGAGCTGTGCTCCAGAAGGTTCTTGCGCGCTCAGGAGGAGGAGCAGTGGTTGCGATGGGCAAATCCTGAGTCTATGGCACCATTCTGCGGGAAGACAAAGGTTTGATCGGGTTTGCTTCTAGATACTAACTAAATGGACAATGTTGGGGGGTTGGTTTGCGGAGAAAAACAGTTTCTAGGATTCTGGGTTTCAAATTACAATTAATGGCCACTTTGCTTCCCGGTTGCCGCTCGAGGTACTGGTCCTTCTACTGGCTGGGTTGTGTTGGTTCAAGTGCGGCCGGAGTTATTTGTGTTGGCCGTGGGTGGCTCTATGCAGCTTTATTTATCTGTTAAACATTGGTGTGGGCTTACAACTACAACACTCCGGGCGTTGTGTATCAAGTTGTATCCTCAATCAACCTGGAGAGAAATGTGGATACCCCAGCTGCTCTTGCAGAAATGGAGATTGAATACCTTCCTGAACCTGCTCGACAGTCGGTCTAAGAACAATGCCGGGACCGTTGGAAAAGTGGCCAATGATAAGAGCATTGCTCTCTTTCCGGGGAACAGTCTCTGGTTGATACTTCTCCTGATGAGGGTTGTAACAGAGGATAGTTGGATAGCATAGCATGTAGAGATGGTGGGAGGAGAATGCGCGCAGTTGAATGGGGCGTGGGAGCAGCGCAGATTATTTGGCAAGCACCAATATGCTGCAGTTCTGATTATTATTCTGCCCTTCAGGTGCCTGCCACCCCTGTATGTTGATTTCGCGAGTGGTGTGGATCATGTTGGGAGTGGAGCGGGAGCATTGTTTTGTTGTGGAGGAACATTCACTGGAGACGTCTCAGCACTGGCTTTGTAGAGCGTTCAGCGGTTGAAATAGATTCAAAACAGTCACATGTCGTGCAGCCAAGGAACCATGGTTGATGTTAATGCATGGGATGTATTTGCAATGATGGAATGAAGTGTAATATCTGATTCTAGCTTTACACCGTGGTCTCGGGCGGCAAATGTACAATGAGTTTCTGTTGAGACAGAACAAGGCTAATACGTCAAAGGTGTTACGATGCCAAGAAACCAAAACAAACTGGGAGCGGGTTTCTTACCTGAATTCTCGCCACGGAATGTTTGTCACTGCCAGCCAATTTGACAACCGCACTGACGTATTTACAGGCCAACGCCACAAGCAATGTCTTCCTGCTTTCCCCCACACCAGGCGTGACGGTCTTGGATTTTGCCGCAGTGCACAGGCGAAGCCCAGCCTCTACGATCACCCTACCCAGGGACTCCAAAAGTTCTCGGCGCTGTGGAAGGTCTGCGTCGCTTGTTCCTGCTCGTAGGAATACTTTGATCAGAACCACAACTTGAAGCAAGCCGTTACGCGACCCGCCACCCATACCTTCTTCATTACCCCTTCGGTCTCCAATTCGCGACCTAGAGCCCCGCATGGCCAGGACGGCGATCAACGCTTTTATTACATTGTCAAAAAGTAGCATGATCTTGGCTTCGGCAGATCGAGCCTTTCCAGCGTCAGCCAGGGTATCGTATTGCCGTATCGTCCACGAAATGAAGGCAGTAGTGAGGTGGTAGGCCAAATCGAAGGCACGTGGTTGGAAAGGCCGCCTTATAAAGTCTGCACAATCCCCAGCAAATATCAAGCCGCTAAGGACGTAATTCATCACCTACAAACATCCAGACTCTGGTTACACTCAGGTCAGATTTCGCGGTTTCACGCTGTCAGAAAACTCACGCTTTTGATAGTTTGCGCGTCATGCATGTTGCCAATCTCGGAATTCAACTCCATAAAATAACCCCATGGAAGCCCATACATCCAAGAAGCAAACGCCGCCATCTGGGGCTGGATCTCATCAACAGGTAATCCAAGGCTACGCCATTGCTCTCCATCCATAACGTTATCGTATAGCTGCCGTTTAGTATCGAGGCATTCCCTCATGCGGCCCAAATCACTTTCGAGAACTCCAGTGAGATGGAAGGACGAAGCAACCGTCGATTTCATGTCTTCAACAACCTGAAAGAACCATTAGGCGTCGCTTGCGGAGGAGGTCCTGGGCGTGGGAGCCACGCGGCGGCATATCTCACCCGTATGTATTGCACTACGTTTTCAATACATTGCTCCAGCATTTTCCAGATCGGGATGAGCTCCTGCCAACCCAGTTCAATCGCCAAGGGGTAAAAGAAGAGGAAAAATGCTACAACCCTTCAAATTACCCCAAGCTGATCCATATTCCCACCAGACAGCCAACCGGCGGTGTTCATGATCTTCTGGATTATGGCCCGAATATCCTCATATGAATCATTTCTCATTCCAGACGACAGCAGGGCTAAGTTATGTTCAAGCTCCCGTCGCTTCCCATCCCATTCTGCTTGCATTCGTTCGACCGTGACGTTTCTTTGTTTTGCTTGAATCTCTATCCAAGAAGCTACCGACACAAGTCCATTTGCGTCCGTCAGGCCAGTAACCAATTCAGAATAGTTGCCAGAGGGAGTGAGCGGCGTTGGAGTTGGAGGAGTTCTTTGGCCAGACAAGCCGTTATGATTCAGAAGCAGGTCTGTTTCCAGTGGTATCATGCTTGACTCCCGACTTCGCAAGGCACGCCGAACCGTGCGGTGAGCAGGTACCCGTTGGGCCATCTGTATGTCGCCCACATCCATTGCCATTCCATTCATAATGTCCTCTTCAGGTTGTTCCATATGCAGACTACGCTCCATCCGCGATGACAGAGCAGCGACACGTCGAGATTTGGACTCGGGAAGTACCATAACGTCATTCCTTTTACGCTTCAATGTCGTATTTGTTTCACTAAAGCCTGTGCTACCCGCTGCCAATCCGTTATCCCTCCCTTCTGTAACGGCAGCAGCGTCGTTCATTTGCTGAAAAGAAAATCTCTCGGACAACCTCCTTTTGACGTCAAATGTTCCCGGTTGCGGCGGCGCAGACAGAGATACCATTTCAGTGCCATATACACCCCGCGGATGAAAGGAGGACACAGAGTCGGTCACTTGGTCGTCGACCAAAACCACATTTTCGAGCGCATTCAACAGCGTTTGGGTGGCTGTTTGGAGGGATTCTGGTGCGAGTTGTCCAGCGCTTCGGCAGGGGTGGGGCTTTGGAGAGCCTGGAAAGGTACTCCCGACGCTTGTTGTAGTATGGGATCCAGCAGGTTGGCGGGTTTGAAAGGAGTGGTCGTAGGTTTCGCTGTCGACCAAGTCCATGGCATCAAAGATCATCCCCATACCAATTTGTGTGGGCGCGTCAAAAGCGAACTTGTGTGGACACTGACGACTCATGTGAGCGACGAGCAGTAGGACAAGATGCCGGCTATGTCCTTTGCCTGCGCTTTCCCAGCAATGCGCACCTTTCTTCTGTACTTAAGTGGGGGATGTTATTGTGAAGTTTATGGTGTGATGTCTTCCGGCGCAACTGCGAATCTGGGAACGACAATAGCAGGGCTGCGCTGAGCTGACCAAAGCCCAGCACCAAGCCCGCAAAGCCCCCTGGAGCCATAGGTAATAGAACTGCGCTTTGCCCCTTCCCCTCTCACCATCTCCTGTCAACCTAATCTGCGTTCGAACCATCACCGAAAAGTGTTCTCACGCTAAAGGGCATATGCTTACCACCGAACAACCAACAGCAGAGAAGACAATGGCAGACACCACCGCAAACACCGCTAAAACCGCGCCCGCCAAAGATGCAGCCCCCGAAGACCCCAAGAACACAAAGGACCTGATCAAATTGCAAGTCGCATCAACGGTAACATCTCGCCCCCTGCATCGAAGCGCTGCTCATCTCCTCTGACACGGTGCCCGGATTGTGTTGCAGGATAACATTCTTTTCTTCAAAATCAAGAAACACACCCCGGTAAGTCGGCATCGGCTAACCGTTCCGCTTGGCATGTGGCTGAAGAAAGCATCATCTTTGACTGCAGCTGAAAAAATTGATGGAGACGTACTGCACCCGTACGTACACCTGTGTGCCCTGAGCGCAACATTATAACCAGGACTTATGTATAGCGTATTGTCGTAGGTCAAGGCAAAGACTTCGCCACCACGCGATTCCTCTACGACGGAGAGCGAGTTGACCCGAACAAAACCCCAGCTGAAGTAAGTTTTTGTCTGACCGCATTATCTGGGACTAAATCTTAATATTAATTTCATGGCTTTTGTCGTCAAACAGCTGGAAATGGAACAAAGTAAGAGTTTTTCGTCATGTCATGCTTGGGACCGTAATGCTCACGCCACATCTTTCTGGACAAAAAAGACGATAGAATAGATGTGGTAAGTATCGTCTTTTCCTCCAAATATCCTATTCCGCTTCTCAACTGGGAAACTTGCTCGCAGATGTATGAACAGGTCGGAGGATATTAAGTGCCCGCTATGGGGACCATCGATTCCCGATGTCAATCCTCCCGTCTCCAAAGTTTGTTAATTTAATCGCACCGGATGCGTCGTTGTACATAATTGATGTTTTGTCAGCCGTTCCTTTGGAAATGATTAGCGCAAGGCCTAAAGATGTCGTGTCGGTCGTGTCGTTTGTTTTCAATCTCCGACTTTCGAAGGTATTGTAATCATCTGTCATTCGCTCGACATCGGGACGGATCCTTAGCAAAGGCGCGTCTACTTCACGTTGTAAGGTCGGACTTCTTGGCATTGTTCTCGCACTTGCGAAACTTCAGCCTTCCGAACCTGTTGACAGCTGTCATGCGATTACGCATTGATGAAAAGGCTGGATATTACAACGCGAAGTGGTACGTCAGCTTCTGTCTAAGGTTTCCCTTTGGGTTTTTTTCGCAAACCCTGGAGCAGATGTGGGTTTCATGCGGTTTCTATGTGGCTGCGTCCTTGTGGCTTGCCTCAATGATGCTCTGCAGCTTGTCATGTGGTTGACGTCCTTTTGGGCGTACCTCATTGGAGCTGCAAACGTCCTTTTGGGCGTACCTCATTGAAGCTGCTAAGCCCATTGGCGTTCTGCAGCTTTCACTGCGGTTAAGGTCCTTTTGGGCCTACCTCATTGAAGCTGCTAAGCCCATTGGCGTTCTGCAGCTTTCATTGCGGTTAAGGTCCTTTTCGGACTCACCCCATTGGCGCTGTGTAGGCTTTCATTGTGGTTAACGTCCTTTCGGGCTCACCTCATTGGCCCTCTGCAGGTTTCATGGTGGTCGACGGCCTTTCGGACTCACTCCATAGGCTTGCATGTGGTTGGCGTCCGTTCGGGCCACCTCACCACGCATGCAGCTTTCGAGTGAATCAACTGCAGCCAGCTGCAACGGACTCACTCCATAGGCTTGCATGTGGTTGCTGTCCGTTCGGGTCACCTCACCACGCGTGCTGCTTTCGAGTGAATCAACTGCAGCCAGCTGCAGCTGTCGAAGGAGTCAACTGCAGAGCCAGCCCTGTGGGGGTGGGGAGCAAACTACATTCTCCGTACCTGATGTGTGGACCCAAACAGGAACTTTCCATTGCTTCAACCCCACTAGTATGATCCCTTGCAAAAGACCACCCAACAAACGCAATTGTGCACCCTACGCAATTGTGCCCCCTTAACAAGAACGAATGAGGAGCCTTAATAAGAATGAATGAGGAGTTCCTCGGCAGCACATGGGATCATTTCCAATATCATCAGTAATGAAAGACACAACCATAGCAGTCAAGTCACCACACCACCTTGAGACACGGATTCAACAGGGTCCTAACATGCCTGTGCACCGTTTTCATGCATTCAAAGTAGACTGGAAAGTTCAAGGATCCTTTCTTTGCGGTGGATTGCTTTTGCTCTAACGCATTCCACGCCCAAGCCGCCGTAATCACAGACAGAAGTTACTCCGTCTTGAGTGCAAGATAGGCTCAATGAGCCGCAGGAGGCCTGGAATATCGCGAATATCGCAGTGTTTCTGGGCGCACCTTCCTGGGAGGTGGTTACGCGCTTTCTTTCAGAAGTTGGGTATCCAAAATGGCGACTCTTTCCATCGTGCACTGATTCAACATCAATCTAGGTCCTCCGCCCACTCCTTGCCTCCAGCATCCAGTTGTGCAATGGGTGGGGAAGGACTCTCCTTGTTCTAAATTTGGTGTCCGAAGGTAGATGATGAAGTGAACAGGGGGCGTTCAGATCGAACAGAAGTCTGACGAAAAGCGCAGTCGTGGTGCTGATCATTGAAAACAGTGAAGATGGTGCAACCTCCTCGTGCGGTTTGTCGCGAACACAGAAGTAACGGTCAACTGAAAATGAACAATCCGTTGAAAGTTTGCAGCTGCAGTTTCAGTTCGTTGTCGCACTATTACTCTGTTCCGAGGTCTCCGCCCAAATTTATAGAGTATTTATTGGTATCTATGACTCTTTCCTCCCACCACTGCCCCCATTTACACCGGTAACGATCGGATCGTATTCTCTTCCGTCCCTTCGCAACAATTCAAGTATGGCCCCACCTTCTTCCACGTTAAAAAGCAAACATATAAAAGGAGAACAATGTCCAGCCACAGGCCATCCAAAAGTGCCATTATTGCTGCGAGCCCAATCCAAAACGGCATCTCTTTGCCTTCAGGATGCGCCCGAAGGTCCGTGATCGCGAGCACAAGTTGAGCGTTCAGACGCGGTTTATGTTGGACCTGACAAAAGCATATTTACTCTGGACTAAGGCCCATACATAGGGTCCGGTTTCTTGCGTACGGACAAACCCCACAAGCTCCATTCTATTGGTAAAGCCGCTACTATTTTCGCTATCGACACGATCTTGGCATATAGACTTTCCCACGTTCTCACTTTCCAACTCGCTATCCCGCCAATCGCATTCTAATGATAACTCTATCCCCTTCTTGAAGTTCTCCGCCACCTCCCTTCCTCTCCTCCTCTTATCAACAGGCGCCCGAGTGACTCTGACTCGGATTGCGGGCGCTGCGAGGACTGCTTGCCTCCAAACCCTCTGGACATTGCGGTGGCATATGGTCACCTGGACGTGGTAGAGGAGTTTTTGAAGAACCCAAAGTTCGCTTTGACGTGGGAGGACGACGATTTCTACATTCTCACGACCGCCGCGCAGGGGGAGGACGATGCCGTGTTTCAAAGACTGTTGTTGGATGACCGCTTCTTCCCACGACGGGACCCATACGCTCTTGCAGAAACGGCCAGCCGCGCCCGCCACTGGCGCGTTACATCCCAACAACCCGTGCTGGATTTACCAGAGGACGTCGTACGCACCGTGCTGCATGAGTGGAATGAGGACCGAGACTGGTTCAACCAATGAAGATATTCAAAACCGCCGCTGCGGCGTATCCCAACGGCACTTTTTGCCAGAACGTCCCACCGGAACTGAGACTGGACGTCCCAGACTTGGAAGGAGGGAGCAGGGACAACGAAAAGGTTGCTGACGTACGGATCGGATCTGAATGTATGACATGGGCTGGTACGAAATGCTACCACATAGTACACGTTACTCGCAAGGGTGGTCGTGTCAGGGCACACAAGGTTCAGGCACGTTGGATTCTTCATCGCTACCGCGAGTATTTGACTGGAACGGATATTGAGCATTTGGAAGGCGACGAAAGGGTTGTTGATGTGCGAATGGGACGGAGTGCATGGAGTGGTGCTATCATACGGTGGAAGTTGCGCACAAGGGTGGTCATGTTAAGAAGAGCAACGAGGCGGGAAATTGGATTCTTGCAGTGTATCGGGAATTTTTGAGTGAGAGGGAGATTGAACATCTGGAGAGGGAGATTGAACGTTTGGAGAGGGAGATTGAACGTTTGGAGAGGGAGATTGAACGTTTGGAGGCGGATGAAAGCATTTAAAGAGGCGCATAGTCAGTTGGACAAGACGGTGCAGTAGGAAAGGAAGGACGGATTTTTTCTGAACAGAGTCATGTCAAGGTTGCACTTCCTCATATCTCATTTCAGCATCTCCATCTGCTGAATTTCTGATTCTCGGCAACTGACACAGGGATGGGCCACCAGCCATCCTTCTGGCAAGCAGCAAAACACGTTCACAAAAACCATCAGAAAGTCCCCCTTACCCGAGGGGTCCATATTTACAAGCTACAAATGTTGAAAGCCAATTCCCTTCTTGGTGATGCAAACGTAATTCCATAGCTCAAAGCTTAGCCTTTGCCCTCTTCTCGCCCTTGTTACCCGCCTTTGCCCTCTCCAAATACTCCATAGCCTTCTCCACCCCACCGGTCTTGACAAACACCTCCTCGATCTGACGCGCAACGTCCAAGTCACCAACGATTTTGATGCGGTTAGTGGTGAACGCTTTCAATCCGGTCAGACCACCCGTGATCATATTCAGGATGTCGGCGTCTTCCAGTTCGACGACGACGACTGGGAGGCCGGCGACTGCGCTGTTTGTTGGTGGGAAAGAAGGGCGGGTTTGGGAGATGATGGGTTTCGCGTCGCGGCCTTGGAAGACCCCGTACCTGTGCGTTGGTTCAAAACGTTTGTTTGAAGGCCAAGATCAGTTATGGGGAGAATGTAATCGTTGGCAGGGATCAAGTCCGAAATATATTATCTGGACACACTTTTTCCCACAAAATCGCCGCGCACCAAAAATGAAAAAACCTACCATTCGTCTTTCTTGACGCGATTTTTCAACACCGTCACCACGACCAAACCCTTTACATTTCCAGCCAAAGAAGGGTTGTTTCGCAGTTCTTTCGCCAGTTCCGGAAACAGGATGGAAGCGTTGAGGGGTTTTTCTGTGCGTGTCGGGAGGAACTCTGCGAGTTTGTCTTTGAGCTCTGAAGCGGACATTGCGGACATTAGACTTTTGAGTGGACAGAGGGGGTATTGTATGGAGGAGCTGGATGATGAGGGTTTTGGGTGGATTGGGGTGGGAAATTGCAGCCCCTTTTTATCCTTGTGCGGGGCAAGTTGGGTGGAGAACAACCAAACCAAACGCGGCCTGGGAAGCCACCGCGCATATTGGTCGACGGTGGCTTGTGCGCTCGCGTGGTCTTGCTGGTCTTGCCTTCTGGATACCTTTGCTGGGCCGGTACCGAGAATTCACGTTCCCTTGAACATTCACCGACGTGTGCTAAAGGGCTGCCTTTGACTTTCACAAAATTCCCGGATCGCACTGAGCAACTTGCATACTTCATTTGGAAGCGCCTAACGGATACTGTACATCATGGGAACCCTTTATGCTCCCACCACTTGACTACCGCGACATGACCGTTCTTCTTCGCTTCATCCACCGCCGTTGGCGACCACTTCACTGGGACCAATCCACTATTCCTCCACCACTCCAACACTTCAACGTGGCCATTCGCGCTGGCGCGATCAACCGCCTTTTCCGTCCATTTCATTTCTAACCCGCTTTCCTTCCACCAATCCAACACGTTGGTAAACCCCTTCCAGCTGGCCCTATCCATCGCCATTTCCGACCACGTCATCTCCAACCCACTTTCTTTCCACCACTGCAGGACTTTCACTCGGCCATAAGAGCTTGCCCAGTCCATAGCGTTCTTCCCCCATTCCACATCCAGCCCACTGTCCTTCCACCATTGGAGAACTGCAACGCGGCCGCATATGTTTGCCCAATCTAACGCTCTTTCGGACCACTTTATCTCCAATCCACTTTCTATCCACCATTGCAGCACATTCGTGAATCCGGCCGCGCTGGCCAAATTCATTGCGTTCTGAGACCACCGCATCTCCAAACCGCTGTCCTTCCACCATTGGAGAACCCGCAATTGGCCCGCAAAACTCGCCTCATCCAATGCATCCTCACACCACTTCAGCTCTAATCCACTTTCCATCCACCACTGGAGAGCAGGAATTTGTCCGAACTCGCTGGCATCATTTAGAGCATTTTTCGACCAATGCATCTCCAGCCCGCTATCCTTCCACCACTGGAGACACGAGGTATGGCCGTACTTGCTCGTCCAATCCACCGCATTCGTAGAATGTATCAATTCCAACCCGGTATCCTTCCACCACTGGAGACACGCCGTATGGCCGTACTTGCTAGCCCAGTCCACCGCATTCAAAGAATATCTCAATTCCAACCCGGTATCCTTCCACCACTGTAAGATGGCAATGTCGCCGTTTCTGCTGGCACGGTCAACCGCAGCCGCAGAATACTTTAATTCCAGTCCGCTATCCTTCCACCACCGTAGGACGGCAATGTGGCGGTACTTGCTCGCCCAGTCCAACGCGTTTTCAGAATACTTTAATGGCAGCCCACTATCTTTCCACCACTGTAGAACGGCGACGCGGCCGTTCCTGCTGGCACGGTCGATAGCACCCGTCGTCCAGCGCATCCGGAACCGACTCTCCTTCCACCAGTCCAGTAGGGAAGTTTGTCCCTTCGCGCTGGCTTCATCCGGCGTCGCAGAGCTTAAGAGCGGGATGACGTTGTCGCGCAGATGAAGGAGGCGAAAATGGACCGCTAGGCGGAAACACTCGACAGGGGTGAGGAGGATGAGTATTTTTTCAAGGAGTTCCAGCGGAAGGAACGCTTCATAGGTCGATTTGACGACGGTCTTGTTGACCCGCTCCTTGGTTCCCTTGTCAGCCGACTCATTGTATGTAATGTGGGATGAAGCGTTCATTTTCGCAGGATAACTGGATGATACATTTACATCCATTGACGAAGAGTCGCCCCACGCAACTTCCCTCGGAGGCGACCGCAAACTAACATCACCAGATGCGTCGCTGGCGGGGTCATCTTGATCGGATGTTGTATCAGATTTTTGAACTTTCGCGCGGGATATCTCTTCCTGAACGTCAGAAAACCCATCTCTTTCCTTTCGTTTCGGCCCAACCGTCTCTCCCAGCGAATGCAATGTTTGCTCCGAGAACATGGCAGCTTCAGGACCGGGCCAAATATATTTGGCAGCAGGCTGCTTTCGTGAGACTTCCATAGCTGATAAACTTTGGCTAAACGGTGCGATGCAAAGCCCCCAAGAGTTGCGTGCAATTGAGAAATGTGAAACGTTAAGGGGGTTTGACGGATTTGAGGCTTAAAGAGAGCATGAGCCCGACGACATTTCTTTTGGTGCGTTGTGGAAGCGGGTTGTTTTCGGATGAACAGGGACGATGAGAGGATGGCCGAAAAGTCAAGGTCGTTTGGGTTGGGCATTCACTCACGTGATGCCGGGCTGTAGGAAGGGTATCCTGGGGTCGCCCTTCACCCCTCCAACTTCCTCCGGTATCTAGTGCTTGTCCTCCCCCGCAGGCAAGGCAGGGAGGGTACAATCTATGGGCCGTTCTGATAATAGCAGGATAGAGCAGGAGCTCAGATCTCAAGCACGTTAATAGTGCACATACTCGCAGATGGCTAATCATAGGCATGTTTAAGGCGACATTGACGAGATGCTATACAAAGAGCGGATGCTGGAATCCATGGGCCGTTGCTCTTGGCTTGCCTAGGTATCAATATCGCTGATTCAAAAGATACCGAATTGGAGGATATTGCTGGGAAAAGGCATGCATGCTTCAACGGATTGGAACTGCGCCTGTGAGGAGTTTCTAAAGTCGCGAGGACGAATGCTTTGTTTACAATTAATGGACAGTAATGAGATTGGAGTCAAGTCGGCTGCTGCATAAGGTTGTACGCGTGCTTGGCAAGTCGGGGGTTTTGGAAGGGTGCTCTGAAGGCTGTTGAGGATGTTGTGAGATGAGATGAGCGACAGTCGAGAGAGTTTCAGCGGAGTGGAATGGTGGTTCAGTGGCGTGCGTGGTGGATCAAACTGGTAAGGAAAACAACGGAGATCAATATTGCAGCAGAGATCCATCTGGCTCTGCTATTGGCCTGCTTTTGGCCCTGGCGTTCAAGTAATTCCCCCAGGTTGGGGTTGAGCCGACTCACATTCCCAAGGGAGTTGCCCACATTGAGCGTCTGGGGGGAAAAAAGGGAAGCGGGCGTGAAGGCGTAGGGTTTGCACCCAGACCTCCACTCAATACCACGCACCCAAAGATCTGAAATTGACGAAACAATGTTAGTGATTTAAAACCGGGTTTGGCGAGAAAAGCACCTTTTTTGGGTTTTTCGGGATGTTTTTTATTTTTTTTGGTTTTTTTTGTTTTTTTGACCGCACCCAAGGACGACCTCTCCCGCGACATCACAGCCTCCCCGCGTCAACGGTTGCTCAGAGTCCCAAACGGTCGGCGAATACCTCTCTGTCCCGGCAGGAGAACCCGAACCGGAGCAGGAGGAAACGCCGGCACCTGGTTCTCATCCGCAACCGCCGGTTCAACCACCACCACAACGGGCAATGGTTGAACCACGGGTGGAACCTGAAGGACTGGAGGGGCCGCGGGCAGTTGAGGAGGTTGAACTTGAGCTTGGTGTTGTTGGTTGGCGCGCCGGGTCATCCATCCCTGAATCGCCGCCGCCGACCGCCGTGCCTTGATGGAGAGAAGGAAGGGAAAGCGGAACATGTCAGTAACGTAAAGAAAGCAGTAAACAGACGCGTTTGGATCGAAATGCTTACCCTCTTCTGCGCTGCCACCGCTTGTCGAAGTTGGTGAAGGTGGATGTCGGCCAACGGGGCCAAACCGACACCACCTGCCGTCTTGTAGATCCTTTGGCGGGCGACGGAACCGGCCAATCGGGAGAGGGTCTCCGGGAGCATTGGTGTGGTGGTGTTGAAAGTGTGGTGGGGGTGAAGGGTTGAAACCAATGCTCGGGGGGAAATGAGAGGGCAAGAAAACGGGGGGAGCACACCCCTATTTATATTCCTGGGAGGGTCAGAATCCCATGGAATTCCATGGACGTTCCTCTGGGCCTGGGTGCTTCCGAACCGTGGAATTTCCTCCATTTTGGCCCAATTCCGGCCCAGCAGCTGTTCGGATCGCGGGGCGCTTCCTGGGCCAGGCCCAGCAGGTCCTTCGAAGCTTTCGACGCGTTTCGCTACGTCAACGGGATACCCATGGTCAGGTGCCAGAAGGCACAGTCATAATAAATACATGGCTGTGCCTTCCCGGCAGTTGCCGAGTTTCCATGTCGCGCGGATGTTGACGCACTTTCAAATTCACTTGAACTTTTGTCATGCCTTACTCACTTTCCAACAAGAAAATGCGATAGGTGAATGAGCAGAAGTGTTGCTTGCGTGTGAATAAAAGGTAGCCGAACACATTTGCAGTAAGTGCGGGTAATGTCTGGTCACTACCTAGGTGCGTGCCGGTTGACCCCTCACGCCCACACGAAAATTCCCTCATTCAGGCGAAGTTTTCCGACCCTCCGCGTTAATCCAAGTTGAACCTCATCATACCACGCTGATACTAGACTAGACGTTGATATCTTGATATCTCGCGCACGAAGCGAACCTGAGAGGCCACCATGTCTTTCAACATCAACTGGCCCGTTTTCTCTCCCGAGTTCATTGCTCAGGCTCGGGAGCAACTCACAAAGGCGTTGAACAAGGGAGAAAAGCCAGCGAACATTGTCGATCATATTGAAGTGACTGAACTGTACATGGGGAAGAAGGTAGGTTGTGACTTGGTAGTGTTTCGAGCCATGCTGGACCAATATTAAACGGTCATATGGTAACTTTGGAAACAGCCTCCGGATTTGGAGGTTTTGGAAATCGGTGAGCTTCAACCCGACCGATTCAGAGGGATGTTCAAGTTGGTGTACAATGGAGATGCCTACGTTGTGCTTCAGACGAAAGTTCAGGTATGCCGTTCCGTGACCGAGGTTGGACGAGCATTGGTTACATGGACTGAACCGGCCATCGGCAATTCTTTCCAGGCTAATCCACTCACGGTTCCAAAAGTTTCGATGGTAATCCAACCCCAACATCATATCCTGGCTGCTAATTGGCCTCTCGTCGTTCCGATGCGGCTACGAATCAGTAACATCAAATTACGGGGAATAGTTGTGCTTGTTGTGGATCAAAAGAAGGGCGTCACTCTGGTGTTTAAAAATGACGCGCTGGAGAAGGTGGATGTCAACTCCACCTTCGATAACATTCCCAACATCCGCCGGTTCCTGCAAAATCAAATAGAGTCGCAGCTGCGAAAGATGTTCCAGGATGACTTGCCCCAGGTTGTGCATAACCTGTCGCTGCTATTACTGAAAAAAGAGGATGAAGCGAAAGAGCGGGCGGGAATATCGTTGGGTGCAAGGGGAGGAAATGGCGATTGGAAGGGTGGAAACGAAGTTGCATCATCACCGCCAAGGAACGGCGAAGACCACCTCGACGGTAGCTCCGTAGCTTCCATTGATAGTGGATACAACAGCGACCACCGCTCGCATCGTGATAAATGGGCAGGAAATCTTCCCATTAATGGGGAAGAGGACGAGGACGGATTGAACGGATATGTCTTGTACCGGTCTTTGGGGGCGTTGACTGGAAACGGAGCGCATGATGCTGGGTTGAGACGGCTGGATTCGGTGGTTGGGGTTCGGGCGCGAGCGATATCAAGGGAGAATCTGGCGTTGGGGGATCCCAATGCTCACAGTCCGTACCCGCTGAGTCCGGGTTCGTATAATTCCGACTCTGCTGCCTCGCTTTCGTCTTGGACATCATCAATGCCGTCGGAACGAACCGTCAGATTACCAAATAAATGGAAATCGCCGACGCGCAATCACGAACCTATCGTGGTTCGCGCCCATGGTCCTTCTCATTTCGATCCAAACCGCATTGGACTCCGCACTGTTGACAAGCGCAATGCGCGTTCGCAACGGATGGTGGAACCTGGGCCCGCCCGATATTTGTACGATGTGAATGATCCACTTTACGGCGGAGATTTTGAAGACTTTGGCCATTCGCCTGCGGACCATGACATACGCGGGAGACAAAAGTCGAATCAAACGGACGGTGTGGTTCTTCACCCGACCGATAACGCAGTCGCCGCTCATCTGGCAAACCTGATGAGGTTGAATCTGACCATCTGGCCGCATACACAGGATTTGGAGCACTGTCTGCTTCGAACTCAACCCGTACGGTCGGCGCTGGGCAATAGTAACGTTGGGGGGTCAACAACGTCGTTGCAGGGAGGGCAACGACGTGGTGGAAGGGGCAAGGTCAGAAGGATTGACTTACCAGCGGGAGTGGTCGTACCGGCAGGAATGCTGTCTCCTTCGATAGCATCTCCACGGACGGCACCTTCGACAGCTGGTTCGAGATATTCGTCGGGATACGGTGGGAGGGCCAGTAGAAACGGAGGAAGTAACAAATCTGTTACATCCGCTGGTTCAGCGTGGTCGGGGCGATCCAATAGGTCGGCAAGATCTGATTTATCCGGAAAAGGTGGTCGCGCGCCAAGCGTGTGCAGCACCGGTAGCGCACCGCCGGATGTTGTTTTGCCACCCCCATCTGTATCTCCTGCGCCACCCCCACCTGTATCTCCTGCACCACCCCCGCCTCCTCCATCCGAGCACGGCAGCGTCGGGAGTGGGACTGGTAGCGTTGGGAGCGGGAGGCAAAAGAAGGAAAAGATACCTTGGGAGCCGAAAACGCCTGGGTTATCGCTCGCTGAGATTGGTGCAGCGGCTGCGGCCCGCGCCGCGCAAAATATTTTAAAAGCGGGTGAAGTGCTGGCGACGCCGAAAGAGGCTGACGAAGGAGAGGAGTATATATCCAAGGATGTGGTGGATGGTCTGACGCGATGAATACCTATCCTATCCTATGGACGTGCGGAAAGGGAGGGGAACGTGTAGAGGTGCCTGCTGTTATATATTTTGGGGCCATTGTTTAGCCCGTTTTGTACATTCCTTGAATTTCCTCATTTCATCCAACTGCAAGAGGACTGAAAAAAAATAATATGTTTTGGTACGAATTGTTCAATGTCCTACTGCTGGGTCTGTAACTTGTTAACGACGATAACCGGAAATGGAGAGCCGCCGTCCAGAGCGTATCTGGACACTCCCTGCTGGTGTAAAAATAACAGCTCACACACAGATCCTCACCTAAATCAACCAATGTCCAACCGTGGCAGCAACAGAATCAAGGAAAACATCGTAATTGCATATATTTGGGTACATTAAACCCAAGTAGATGATTATCAATATGTACAGCAAAAAGCCAGTAGACACTCAAGTCAAATTCACAAAGGAAATCAAGTGAGACGCAAAGTTGCCCGTCCACCTGCATAAGCGGCAGGCCAAAACGATGGAGCGATTCTGTCTTTACAGACTTCCTTGACGCCGTGGTAAGTCATGGCATCGAAGATGCATATGTCGCCTGAGTTGAGGCGGATTTCTGGACGGGAGAAAGAGAGTTGGTGTGTGGACTGGGGTCAAGCGCAGCAGTAGGAGGAAACGGTACCGGTGATAGGGGAATAAGAATTCTCGGCTACTTGGAAAATGACTGAATGTCCAAGTGAAATGTTGACGTTTGTTCGTTCTGCGTTGTCAGAGTGCATTTCTAGGGTTCCGAATTTCCCATAATAGAGGCCCAAGATTGCTTCTGAAGTTCAAGTGAGGAGTCAGTTGTATACCAACCTGTACGTAGAACCCAAGCTTACTCAAACTGGTCGGAGTTGGCCGCGCAGGCGGAGCAGCGTTGCGAACCCGCTGAAGAATCTTCTCGCACAACTGGAACAATTGCGGATTACGCTGTGCAATGTCACCATACCACATGTGCGTGAAACCGACAGGGTTCTTGAGGAATCGGTCCGTGTGGCATAACTTCCAAAGGCTTTCTTGTTCTTCTTCGTTTAGGAATTCGTGAAGCACAACTACGTTGTGCGGATAAGTAGTCCTGGCAAAAGCGATTTATCAATACCGCGCTGAATAGCTCTGCATGGCCACGCAGTTCTTTTCGGTTATTTACATTATGTGGTTTTTCAGTTGGTGGGTTTTTGGTGGCAGAAGAATGTTCATTATGTTCGCAAAAGCCTTAGACAGAACCGTAGAGAAAGGCGGCCAAATGCAGTTGGGCATGGGCGAACGGAGACTGACCTTCACAGTGGGGTGTTGTGGGCCGTTTTATAAGGGCTCGACAAACTTTGATCACTTCGGCCATCCCAGCAACGCATTTTGACATTTAGTTGGATACGACCATGCAACGTTTGCCCTGCACATGCTTCGTTTTCTGGGGTGGAGAGTCAAGGTGAAACATTGATACCGTACGGTATCAATGTATACATCGAAATTAAAGATGGATCCGGATTATCGAATGGCGTGAAACCACGCGCCAAGTCAACCCTGGATGGATACTGTTTACGGGATACGTGATTTGACAGTGAAATATGAGCGTGACAGTCTCCTTGCAACAAATTCCTCCAGTTGAAGTTCAAGTTCAATTGGGTATTTGGGTTATCGGGGCGCGGCTGTGGGTTACGCGTCAAGGAATGCGCGTTTGGGTATCCAGAAATGCGCAGTCAAGCTCCGGGGTATCCAACCACTTATTTCCATCTCCCGTTTCTGGCCCTGGTGCATTCACGCTTCCGACTAGCATGATTTGTTGCAAGGTTGATGCAAAGATTCTACGCACTCAAAACATGACCACCACCAAGATATTCTAAACCCGTCGTGTCCGTTCCATTCAGTTCCCGTTAGGTCATCGTCTGGTTCAAGGCCAATTGGGTCCACATAGGCTTTCCACTTTTGACACACCAGCTCTACAGTGTCCATGATTCATGTTGCCACAACCGTACTCTTGGTGTGTCCGCCACGGTACTCTTACCCATCTTGAGGTTTCTGGGAGGATTTTGAGTAGCAGGGAAAAGCGCGGGTGAAGGTGGCGCAGTTGACGCGTTTTTACTGGACCAAGCAGCCCAAGCCCCAAGAGCCGGGGAGGACGAGCGCACCTCCCCACCGACGATTCAAAGATCTCCCCACGAAAAGGACGAGAAAATGACTACAACACCGATATCAAAACGCAAAATATCCGAACTCTTTGCGGACCTCGACGCCGCACTTGCACCACACAGCCCACCCTCCTCCTCCTCGTCCTCCGCAGCACCCCACCTCATCCGAATTAAAGATAAAGCTCTCATGTCCCGGTTGTCTACATTTAAGATATCCTTTCATTTTCCCGCCTTCCTTTCTTTGAATCTTCCCGTTCCTTGTTTGTTGTTTTCAAAGAATATCCTTAACTTTTCTTTAAACACGATTCAACCTGGTTCGGCCACCCCAACGGCCTGTCCCCGCCCGTTTGCGCCCGACACGGGTGGAACAACGTTGGAACCGATACGCTGGAATGCGAGAGCTGTGGGAAAAGGTTGATTGTGCGGGGGTTTGGGGAGTCTGCGAGTTTGGAGGATGGTAGGACGCGTCTGTTTGTTAACTGGGGGGCCATCTCACAGGTGTGATTGACGGATGTCTTCTCTGTTCGGTAAAGAGAGGGAGTTGGTGAGACGGTTTGTCCCAAAGTTGAAAAGTGCGCATGGGACGGCGTGTTCATGGAGGGTTGTGGGTGTCGATGGTAAGTAGCCTGCCCTTCTCTTAGCCAAAGATTTGAAATTGATGGAAATACCTTGAAAAGAATCCGCATACAGATTCCCAGCAACACCCCTAAAAACTACCCTCGAAGCTCTCGCATTCCGCGTCGGCTCGTTCGAAGCCATTCAATCACACGTACCTCGCATTGAATCCGACCCTAGTCAATTCACACCGCCGGTAAACGATTCTCACCCGCCTCCTCCCCTTTCGTTTCTCGCACTCATTCGAAGGTGTCCTGTATAGGACGAGACAACCCTCACATCCCTCAAACAACGCCTAAACCCTGAAAACCCCGACAACGTCTCCACTCCCTGTCTGCTCTTGGGTCTATACGGGTGGGAAGCTACCGAGAAAATGGGACGGTACCATTTCGCGGAATGCCATCTGTGCATGCGGACGGTTGGGTTGTGGAATTTTGAGACTGCGGAGCAGCAGGAAGGACAGCCGCCACCGGCGAAGCGGGTGAGGCGCGAGGGTGGAGTGGAAGGGAGCGGTGGGTTTGATCCTGTTGCGGAGCACAAGTAAGCATGAATTTGTGTTTTGCTCGTCTCTTTCGGAGGTGGAGTCGCAAGACGTGAGTTCCTAACGCGCACACACGCGCATCCTTTGTTGTGGTGCAATGAATAGGTGGTACTGCCCATGGATACGCCCTTCAACCCGCTCCGAAAAACCTGGATGGGAAATCACGTTGAACATTCTCGTCCCGCCCAAAGATTTCAACGGTACCAGTGCTACCAACGTATGTGTTACTTGTGTGTGCTCGGGTTTCAAAAGTGGAACAAACCCTCTGTCTTCCTTTGTGACAGGCCGCAACAACCCCGAAATTCCTACGGACTTTGATTCCCTCATTGGGTGGGTTGGGGTTGCCGTGAATCCATTGCGGATTCCCGTGCCGTGTAACATAATATAATATAATTTGACATTGCATTGAACTTTTTTGCGGTACTTGTCGATTGCCTCCACTGTTGATGACCATGTATCGAATCTGACTTGAGCTTCGCAAAGGATGCGAATGAATTTTGATGGGTACTCAGGGTATCCAAAACTACTTGGCGATGCGTAGTCTGTTTGCTGAACCAGGACCCCAGACGCCGGTCGCAAAACACCACGGAAATGAGAAAAGAGTTGTCTTTGTTTGTTGCATCCGGGAAACTAGGAACCGTTTTCAACCCACACACCCTCACAAACTAAACATCCGACCCTCCAAAAAGACCCACCACACCACACCAACACGGCATTTCACCGCCCATGCTCAATCCCACTCCCCATCATCATCCTCCGATTCATCTACGAAACACAGAGGTAATTTCAGTCCTCGTCCACCCCCAATACCCAAAAACACCGGACCCGAACGGCAAAAACCAAGACGGGCCACTTACCATCCTCCTCATCATCACTCGTCTCCAACGCGACGCGCCGCATGAGTATGGCCGCGACACCGCCGTAAGAGTCTTCAGTGATTTTGGGTTTGGGTTTGTTTGCGAGTGGGTTTTCGACTTTGCGGAGTGTAAACTGTGGGGGAAAAACAGGAGTGGGGTGTGAAATTGGTGATTAGGGGGAAGAGATGGAGG
>JADGKA010000201.1:0-30538 GCA_027604605.1 Borealophlyctis nickersoniae | reverse complement strand
TCCCACAACCCCCTTCGGCGCATCCTGGTCAACCGCCTCCGCGATGCGTCCCCCCCATTTCATTGGGTGGGCGGTCACAGAAAAGGGACGGAAGGTCCACCGCGAGCCGGGGTTCTGCGCCTCCTGGTAATCGTGGACGAGTTTCAAACCGTCTATCTGCCGTGGCGACAAGGCACAACCGACGGCGGAACCGGCACCTGAGTGATGGAATGGATTCAAAAAGCGACGGAGTCAGTAATCGGCCAAAGTGGGGTAACTCGTTTTCGGAAACGACGGATGAAACCACCACTCACCGGCATCGTTAATCAAGTCTCTCCGGTTCGCAACGACAGCATGTCTTCTAGCCCTCGGAACGAGCCGCTGTACAACACCGACCGTCCAGCTACCATCTTCCTGAACTTGACACCCTTCTCGCTGGTGATGGCGCGCGCGGACATGATTTGGCAGAGATGACGCGCCAGGTTGACCATGGCGATGGCGGCGGCCTGTACCGCAAACCCAATGAGACTCCCCGGTATCGGCTCCTTCATTGAACCCTTCTGGACCGAAATCCGCCCATAGTTTGAGCTTCATCATCCAACAAGCGCACGAATGGTGCTAACAATCGCAGGCCTATACTCACGGTTCTGTTTCGGGGGGAAGGCGTGGTTGAAGTCGACGGCGGTGAGAAGGAGAGGCGGACAGAAACTGGCTAGATTTGTGGAGAGATTTATTGTGGGGAGATTTCTGCGGAGATTTCCATCATTGGGGTGGGCATTCGGGGGACACCTGCGTTGTTGACAACATCCAAACTTATCCCGATCATGCCATTTCATCATTGGGGTAACCAATTTCCCAAATGTACGTCAAAGTAATCCACCGGAACCAATCATCATTGGGGGTATCCATTTTCCCAGATGTACGTCAAAGTAATCCACCGGAACCATACCTATGGTCCTATCCGGGCACCAACCACCCTCCGAACCCTCTGCCTGGCACTCCACATCTCAGCCCGATCGTCACCTTGTCTGGTCGACTCGTTAAATCCCGAAGCGTTCTCAACGGGAGAGCTGGACGTGGATGTACCCGCAGGGTTGTACGAACTTGTGTGCAGGGACTCTATAGAGTACGATTCTGCAATTGATGATGTAGTGCTGGGGCGGACTGCGGGCGGCGGAAATGGAAATTCAAAGGTGGTGGGAACGGCGAGTCAAACGCAAATCAATGTGGATACAGCAAAGCACGGGAAGTCGCAAACGGAAGGGTGTGGGGATACCGATGTGAATGTGAGGGGAGAGGACGGGAGATGGGTTCAAGGCGATGGGATGTTGAACAGGCTCGAAACCCCGTTGCCAGCATCAGACTTGGAGATTGGCATCGAGGCATTGATTTACCTTGTTTCATCCATACCTGGGCGGTACATCAAGTACAATGCTGTGCTTGGGAAAAAGGTGGATCGGGCAATGGCGGAGGTAGAAAGGTTGCATGAGATGATGCGGGAGATGCAAGGGGCGGACCAAAAGGAGGAGAGTCCTTTGACGCAAAACGATCCGGAAAAGTGTTCAAATCGCAAGTCGAAGAGCCCACAACACGCGGGATCCAGAAACAATCTCACGCACATCCCCGCTGCAACACGCATCACCTTCATTCAATACCGCCTGAGTTCCATCCTGTACGCAACTTGGGCTGCAGTTTGGGCACGCTACGCTCCAGCATCGCGGCTGTATCATGTCTCGGATGTTGCCACCATCTCCGCTTTAGACGCGGCAGAACACTGCATCAACCGTCTCCATGTCTGGCGCCGGACACTGGACGCCCATACATGGCAATCGCTGAAACAAAGCTCAACAGCCTCCCATCTTGTTGACGTCACGAAAATTGCAAGACGACACAAGTATTTCCCGAGAATCGTCAATATTCAGAGTGACCACGATCTTGATGGGGATATCGAGTCGTATTCCCAAGGATGGGATTATTTGGCCCGTCCACCGTCTGCACCCATCGACGTGAATCCACATCCGCCAAAAACGGTGGTCCACGTCCACGCAGGCGAGGCCCTCAAGGAGGTCCGACGGCTGCTTGTCGATGCCCTGATTCGAACCAAAATACACCGGGACCAGGAAATGGATGTCGTGTTGGATGAGCTTATTGAAATGGATAGAGTAGCCAAAACTGGTGAGCGGATGGATAAAGGTCGGGATCCGCCAATCATTGTGTATCCAAGTGATGCCGTGAGGAGAGCCTTAAGGAAGGAATTCAATATCAGGTCACAGGTACCGTTGGCGGGCGGAAAGTAGGTTAGAATGTCGTTTGTTAGATGATAGATAGTAGTTAGTTTTCTTGCAAGAGATGCTCGCCATGGGCGGAAAATGGGGGACATAAGTTGTCGTCGTTGTTCGGCCGCGGCAAGTTCTAGAATGGATCTCAGATTGAAGCGAGTACATCTTCCAAATGCAAGTATCATCATACTGCCAATGCACAAGTTGAAGTGTAAACTAACACAGTGTCCGCGTGCTTCCGATATTTATTGATTAAAACAGTCCAACGAATGCAAGAATGAACAGAAAAAATATTTACAAACTGCACTTGACCAGCGAACCCCATTTCGTCCCAATTTTGATGGCCACAGGACAAGGTACTCTCAGGTCTATCGCATGGGTCATGCAATCCTCTATGATTGGCTGATGTACAATATAGCATTAGTCGCAAGCCTCAAACTCTGAAAGAACGTGAAAAAACCAGTACCTTGACTTCATCTACAAGGCTTTCAGGTATCTCCTACAGCACAAGACCAGTTTAGCATTCAGCGCTGTCTCACTTGACGACGGACTGAACTTACGAACAATAGCTCATCGTGAATTTGAAGAACAACATGGGGCAACGTTCGCGCCTCTAGCGTGCTTTCAAGCTCATACCACACACCCCATCGTTTTTTAAACTCTATATCGATGCGAATCATGGCGACTTTCACTAAATCCGCAGCGGATCCTTGCACCGTCGTATCTATCGAAGCAAGCTTCCGTCAACCATTTGGGATGGGTCTTGAGACTGAATGGATGATACTCACTAACTGCTTGCCTTTCCGCATGTGCCCTTCATAGTCCAAGAATGTGGACATCGTTAGCACCTTCGGTCAGTGAGTCCGCTCTTTGGATGGCAAACAACAACTCACCTTTCTTGAACGGATGAGGAATGGATAGCGGGCAGAAATCGTTTCCTACCAAGCAGCGTTTCAACGGCGCCAACCTTCGCACAATCCGACACCACTCGCTTCTTGAACGCCTCAACACCCGGATACGTGTCCCGAAACCGCTTGATGAAGGATTCGGCTGTCGGGATGTCAGCTCCCAAATCTTCCGCCAGAGAACGCGCTCCCATCCCGTACATTACTGTAGACGTCGCATTAGCACGCTGTTTGTACAAGCAACATGGGACCAAATTTTATCTCACCGCCATAGCAAATGCATTTGGCCTTTTGTCTCTCTTCAGCGGTCACCAAGTTGACATCCTTCTTATGCAATTGAGCAGCGATCATTGCGAACATATCCCCACCACTTGGCAGGATTTGCAATAAACTTTTGTCCTCAGAGAAGTGCGCTGGATGCGTCCATAAGTCAAAATCCCCCTAACAAGAAAGAATTGAAATCTATACGACGGTCATATTCACCAATGAGGCGGATTTCGAGCTGCGAATAATCTGCCGATACTAGAACCATTCCTTCAGCGGCTTGGAATGCGTTACGCAAGTTTGCTGAATCGCAGTCTAACTCCGTGGCAGGACCTTGACGGTTTTTCGGATGCGGGATATTTTGAAGGTTTGGATTTGTGGTCATTATCCGACCGGTGGTCTTAAGCATTTTTGAGGTTTTGATAAGCGTGGCGAAATTGCCGCCTGGCTCAGAAAAAGGCAGCTGTAGTCTCACCGTATGTGTCACGAAGCTACAATGTACTCGCGGCATCCCAAACGCTTCGCTCATCACCTTTGCGTGTTGAAGTGGAAAGAGATGTTTGCTGACAAGACTTCCTAATCGCCGATGTTCCATAATGATACTGGGGAGTTCGTGCTTATCCACGAGTTTCAACAACACATCCTTGGCAGTGCTCCGCTTAATCTTCTGCCCCGGTGCTGCTCCAATTTTCGAGGACCCTTGTCCTGCGACTGGGTATGGAAGCTTCAGCTCATCGAAAAGAACAGTCGCAACGGCCGTAGCGCATGTGAGGCTGAACATATGACCAGCCAGCTCATAAGCACGCAGTTCCAGTTTTTGAAGCGTCTCCCGAAAAATGTCCCAATAGGTCCGGAATTCCTTGTGGACGAACCCCACCCCTGTGTATTCCATTGACGCACACAAGGCTGCCATGCGCATCTCGACCTTGACAAAGTGTTCGAAAAGATTTGCTCTTTCGAGACGAGATCGCATTTCGGTCATGAGCATGTGGATTTGCTGGGCTTCGCGACAGACGCGCTGGCTGCCGCCTCCAGATTGATGAAAGACCATGTTTGGAAATACGTCCTTGCACATTTGTTTCACGTCTCTTTCGCGGCTTTCGGGATCTAGTAGCCAAGCGGCTACTTTGGGGTCCAGGAGCTGCCCAGAAGGGTCCACGCCGTTGCGGAAGAGACAAACAAGTTGTGTTTTGACATCGTAGGAGATTTTGCGAGTTTTCTTTGCGAAAACTGCCGCTACGCGTGGCCAGTCAATCACAGACTTGGTTAGATCCATGTACCATATCTAGAGCGCAAGAATTGGAACATCAGACGGCCTACGATCGGGGAAACCATTATATTACTTACCTCATCCGGTCGCCAGCAGACGGCAAGCCCTATCAGACGTGATTTGTTGGATTCAAGACGTGTGTGGGTATTCCATACAAATTCATCGGCTCTCTCAAAATCGTGCATGAAGGCATCGAAGATTTGCGCAGATGTGGCAACCTCGACAATTACAGATGCACCAGGTACCGACGTCGTAACATCGTTGACGGGAGAGTGTTGAGTAGCATGACTTATCGCCTGCACAAGCAACTCAGTTTCTAGTGCAGGAGGCGGCCGTGGAGCAACATTTGGCGCAGATACTAGAGAATTCGCGGGCGCAGGCCCTGGAAGATCTGGAATCATCTCTTTCGGTGCCGCCGCAGCGCCCCAAGACTGCGTTTTCATTTTGCGAGAGGTGGGGCACGGTGTAGTCTGTGGTGACTCCCGGTTCTCTTCAGTTCCGAGCGTCCCAATAGATCTCCTCATCTTCTTGTTAGACCCTCGAGGTGACCTCGTTCTGCTCGAATCCGTCTTTTTGGGCGTGTCACCGCGCGACAATTTCGCTAAAATCTGCCGTTTCTGTTTGGCTACAACGGCGGCTTCTCGCTCCTCAGATTCAAGCTTTTCTCGTGCTCCCGCGACGATTTTGTGGGCGGCGCGGTATTCTATGCGACGGTGATAGTTCGAGTCTTCCTTTTGCTTTTTGAATGGTACGGACTTCCAAAACACATTGAAGATTTCCTCGGGACTGGCGGTTGCCTTGAAGTCACGGACGCGTTAATTTGGCTTTAAACCCAAAGATTAATTGATGAACTCACAATTTGCGGAATAGTCTTGTACCCTGCTTTCCACAGCATCCGTGCTCTACTGCCTATATTGAAGTAAATAACCATGACCTGCCAACTCTTCATCAATGTTTCTTTCTCGCCAACTCGTACCTTTCATGTGAGGAATTTGAACCAACTCCAGCAACTCCCCCTCAACTCCAAAGTTTCTGAATAAATAAGCATCCATCAGTCGTCATTTTCGTTGAGGGATGACGCCATTCCACCAACACTTACAATCGATCCTGAAATTGCGTGACCAAAAGGGCCAGCGATGTCCACCCTAGTTCCTCGCAGAAAATCTTCACCATCCCAGCAAAAGTAGCCGAAGACGTCTGCAACGTTTGCAATAGTCCTCGATTGACACCGTATCTTTGCGATATTTCTTGGAAGGGGACTTCCTGCACCAGCTCGCACAAGATCATAGCGTGCCAAAATCTGCAGTACTTTTTTTCCCGCTCAGCCCGATTTTTGAGTACTGCTCCTGAAGCTGCTCCTGTTAGAAATCCGATTTTTATACCGATGGCTTTGGCGGTACGAAGGTGGGTCGTGCTCATTCGTTCGTAAATATCGTAGTAGCGTTGCCAGTCCATCCGGGAGCCATCCAGATATGTCGGAGTAACCTGGTATATGATATGAAGCTACGGTCGGAGGTGGTTAAACATTAACTTCCAGATGGAGATTTTTTTGGCTAGTATGAATTCGAGAGGCGGCGACACACTGACCTCATTTTCCAGCACAAAATTCTCCCGTGCTTGTTTCAATTCGGCAAACACAACCAAAGCCTCCGCAGGAGACAAGGCCGACGCAACAGTCGCCGACCCAAGTTTGGTCGGTTGGTACGCGACATCTGCAGGATCGCCTTGATCCACGCCAACCTCCGCTTCCACGATGAACTCATTTTCCTTTGCTTTCAAATATTCTATCGCCGCATCAATGGCTGTTGACACAGCCTCCTTGCCATGTAAGGCCTCGAACATTGTACACGACCCGTAGTGCTGGAGATCCAATCGCGTAGAGGATGTGTTGGATACAATCATTTCTAGAACGGCTCGTTCCATGCCCGGATCGCCAGGCTTCTGCGCTCGAAGGCAGGACTTGATTTCTCCCAGACCTGATTTGATGAGCCGTTTGACCTCTTCGATTTCACGTTTAGTTTTGGGACACATGACGATAGATTCTCCCATGACATCTTTGCCTTTCCTGCCTGCACGTCCCTTCATCTGTTTGTACTCTTGTGGGCTTAGCAGTCCTCGACCCATTTTCTGTTGGCAAACCCATGTGGACAATATGTGAATTGTGTACATCTTGATACGTTCAGTGAAAGAATTTGAAACTTACCGGCTCTCGGAAGATAACTCTCCTGGCCGGCAGATTCACTCCAGAAGACAACGTTGAAGTAGCATTCAGCGTATGTATCAATCCAGCTCGAAAAGCGCCTTCGATAATCTCCCGCTCCTCGGTCGTCAATCCCTAACGTAGCAGCAGATTGAGTGTCCATTCTTTCTCTCTGAATATCAATCCGCATCTCACCCCATGATGAAAAGCAACTCCATCCATAACCGAAAGTTCTAAAATCGGATCTAGGCCCCCTGGAGTCCGCGAAAGTTCATTAACAATTTTGGCTCGTTCAGCGGAAACATCCGTCTCGACAGGGAGCTTGAGGTTGTTGGTCAAAAATTTGGTGGCGTTTTCACATTTATCTTTGGATGCGCAGAACACAAGGACCGATAATCCCTGGCAGACGACTTCGCGCACTAGGGGGACTATCAAAATTCGTGAGGACGAGCACCGACCCTGGATTGCGAAACACTCTAACTTCCCATACCAAAGAAATCTGGATCATGCGGGCAGTCTGTGGTCAACTTGCGGACTTTGTTTCCATCAACGTCGAAAACTGTGTCTCCCACTTTGTAGTACTCAGTCAAGGGCACGGGCCTGTATTCCGTAGTATAAAGAGTAGCTTCCAGCCATTTTGCTACCAAAAAGCAATATGTGTCACTTATAGCCGCCGGAGCTCGCCATGATAATGTCGAGGCTTACCGAGCACTTCAATTCTGGGGATAGTCGCAGACCTGAGCACCAATGTAGGGAGCAACCGATCAGCCACTCGGCGACGCATCAAACTCTGCCTCAGTAACGTACATTCCAATAATTTGCACATCGTCCCCCACTTTGTACTTGACTTTGTTCAGTAGTGTCTCCACAATATATCCTCTGGGTGGCTCGCTCACTAGATGCAACTCGTCCACGACCACTATGCCGACGTCATCCAAATGGTCCTCCTTAATCAAACGGTTGACTAGAGTATTGGCCTTTGAACGCAAACAGCACCCATCAAGTTAGTTACAATACGCAACGAAAGAGGACCGCAACTACGTCTCGCACCTTTTCGATCGTACACACGGCTGACAAGAGAAACACATTTATGACATTTTGTTAGAGGTTACCGCATAAATTGCTCACCTATCCACCTCTGATCAACATACCTATATCAACGTCATCGAAATTCGAAGATCCTGTGTTGGAATAATATCCGACTATTTTCAAGTTTTCTGTCGCAAACATTTTTTGCAAAAATTTCGTCTAAACCATGATCATATTGTCAAACCTGACGTCAACAAAGCCGCCTGAAGGAGTCAGCGTCCTGCAAATCACATTCCCACCTTTTCCACTACTATCGCAACATAGGGCAAAATGAAAATGGCTTTCTTCTTGGCAGTAACGACCTTCTTCAGCATCAGCAACTCGGCCACCATTGTTTTCCCCGCCGACGTTGGTGCGCTATAGATGAGGTTGCGGTCCCCTTGCAGCACCCCTGGCTGTTCAAGACACTCGACCTGGTGTTCGAAACGCATTGCATATTTTCAGTGATGTGCTGTACTGTTGGAAAGCTACATACAGTAGTTTCTCACCTGCCAAGGATAGAGAGATATTATACCGCTTTCGATGTAGGTTTGCGCAACCTGTGGTGGTAATCCATACTCTGCAAACAGCGTTTCCTGTTGCAAATATTTTACTGTTGGCGCAGAGAAACCTGAAAGTTTTGGGCCACTAAGATGCCTACCACGGTAAAATTCGTATCTTCTTCAGTGATCCCGTAAAGGGCAAAGCCATCATCGGGCGGAGGTTGGGGTGTTTCAACAGATTGATTGTCAACCGTATTCATCGCCGGTCGAACGGGCGTTTGAGGAGCCCAATATCGTCCTGGTGTAGTATGCGAGGGTTCTCCATTATTGGCCTCCATCTCATCACCCAATCTCAGCATTTGCTCCGCATCCATTGTGCACAGTTCTTCACCATCACTAACGTTCCCACAGAATTCATCCAGGCCCATGGCTTCAGCCATTTCGCGAGAATCAATTCCGCTGATCGGTCGCCCTTGTGATGGACTGACAAACAGAGGACTTTGGCCGCTACTAAAAAGGTATTCTGTTGGATCCAATGCCGAAGCTTTCCGAGCAGGTGGTAAAGGCGCAGGGTCCTTTTCTATCTTTTCGACTGGATGCTGTTTCTCCAAGTCGTCCAACATTTGCGCAAGAGAGTAGGGTTCACCCCTGGTGTTCCATACGGGGTTGGCAAGACCTCCTCCCGCGAAGCCGCTGATTGCATCCCAGATGCCGTCACCCGCATAGCGGTGGCATCCCGCCCTCCCAAGGTCTCCCATTGCGAAATGTCGGCTAGTTGAGTGGCCGAAAACGATCCAAACATGCGGGAATAAGGCGTCGCAGTTGGCACATCTTCGACGGCGATGCGACGCATTCGTTCATTATTGGCAGGTGAATGCGTCGTACCATATCCCTCCGACAAATGGTCCCTCTCCGGACGCACAGGGGTGCGTAAGGGGTCTGGAACACGAAAGACAGTAGCCCCCGCATTCGGAGCAGAGGGAGACGCGATAGCTTTACGATTTGTGGGAGAATGAACTCTGGTGCGTTTGGCCTCTGGCCGGCCAGCGTCAAAAGCAGGAGATTTTGGCACATCAAAGTTGATATCTTCACGTTTATTTTGCGAGGGGGAAGACGGATTTTGGAAGGATCGGGATGCGGCTGGCTGAGGAGGTTGCGGGTTTCTTGCTTTCGGTCTCCCGTTATCCACTGCGCTGGACAACTGGATCTCACGCGAGGCATTGAGCGAGGTGGATTTTCTTGTGATTGGTCCCCTCACACCATAGCGTTTGATCTGACCTTGCAGAGGATCAAGGACCTGTTTGCTGTTTCCAGCTAATGGAGGGGGAGTCGGTTCGCGGGCGCGTTTTGTCTTTCTTTTGGTTAATCCAGGAGGCGATTCCAGTCCGTCCCCATCACCTATCTTCGTCGAGACACCGGATACTTGATGATCACCGAGATCAAGAGTCGGGGTTCGGCTACGCCTGGCAGTCCTTTTCCGTTTTCTGTCTTTGTCAGACAATGTCGGCCGTTGCCTTCCTCGTTCACGTAGCCCTTCAGATTGTTTAAACTGCGGCATTACTGGGGCCCTCTGCACGCTTGCGTCAGCACCACCACGACCGCTTTCTGTGGTAGTTTTCACGGGAAGCTGACTTATGGTGCCAGCATTTGGCAGGACACGAGGAATTTCATTTGGCAAGCCAAGTGGTTTTGAGTCCTTTGTCGTTGGCTTTCGGAAAGGATGAGACTGTTTGAATGATAGTTTTGTTTGCTGCATTTGCCGCAAAGGATCGCGACGCGGTGACGGCCTGATGGCATCAGCCAATCTACCCAAATTCGGCTTCAGTGGACTTGCCCATTTCTGGTCAGACGAGATCCAAGCCGCGGCAATTCATTGGCCGAAAACGACCAAGCCACCTGGATCGGAATTTATCTAGATAAAAGGGCGCGATTGTGCCTGGTTTGCCTTTCGGGCTTTTTTCGCAAACCAGCAATCAACTACCTGGCATCTCTCGACTAAAAGGCGGCGAAAACGGAGAGAATAACCCCCCTGTAGTGTGGCAGAAGAAGGCCAATTCTGCCCGCAGCCTGACCAGCCCGTTTTCTCGACTGACTAGTAGAACGGTGGTGCCCCTCCATTGACTTGGAGGTGAGGCTCCCGGTCGAACGTTCGGGCGGGGAAATTTAACCCTAAGAGTCAACTCAAAGTCGCGCAAGATTGAGCCAATACAGGAGTCGCCTGTGCTCGCACCTTGCCTCCGCAGGGTTCGCTTGGGCATGGTGCTTGTACTTTTGTATTCGGAGCTCTTGCTGCAACTTTGAACGGAACTGAAGTGCGGACCGAAAGGATCCCCTCGCCGGCCCCGCCGGTTTTTTCTTGCCTGCTTTTGACCGTTCCTTTCGGGGAGACAAAATAAAAGTGGGCGTGGGTCGCTGCTTGTGGGGGTATTCGTTTGTTCTTTGGACCCAAAGAGCAACTCTGTGAGTAGTTTGCTGTCGCAAACGATTGGTACGGTTTCATTTGTAACGTGTTGACACGTCGGGAGGAATAGGGGGTAATCTTTTGATAGGCCCCCTATTAAAGGTCCGCCTTGCCCCTCTGTCTGACGTGACCACGTTGCCTGGCATCCGGACACAGTTCCCGGTATGTCAGCAGCAGCTTTGCTGCTGGTGATGTTGCTGTACCTCTCGGACGCGCATGGAGGATGATTTGGGGATTGTGCGGAAACTGCCTCACTTTTTTTTCTGCTTTCGTGTCGCCTTCCAGTCTGGCTCCAGTCTGCATGCGTCTTTTGCGCACACTGGCAGTCACACCAGGAAGGTGGCAACGACAAGTTGAAAAAGTGTCAAATTTTCTGTTTTTTTATTTCTTTCATTTCCTTCTCTGTTTTCGTTGTTTATGTGGTTCCTTTCTGTTCATCTTGGCTTTCTGGTTTATGCTTTACTCGGTCGTGCATTTTTACTTTTCATGTTCTTTTTTTGTTGTATTTTCCGTTCTGGCTCTCGATGCCCTGAGGATAAATACAAGCTATTGCCGAAACATAGTTCTGTGCTCAATGAGAAAACCCTGGCAAACGGTGACCAAATTAATCCCGAGTGTTCTGTTTTTCTACAAAAATCAATTTATCGTCCCTGCGCATTTACTTTAATCTTGCCCAAAAGCACAACCCGTTCCTCATTTCTATTCAAGCATATGCATTTCCTGCCAATCACTTATCACCCCTCGCATGCACACTGCCGACCCTAATGTCTTTGCCCACCTTGAGCACCGGTTCTCCGCCCAGCACTCCGTCCAGCATTCCGATCCCCACCCGATCCACCTCTTCCTCCACGTCCTCCACCACGACCACCACTGCGGAAGCCAGCCGAACCGCCTTGGCCACCTTGGCGATCACCACCACGGAACCCACCAGCACCGCCGCCACCACCCTGCCGGTCACCAGTGCGAGAACCTTGCTGACTCTGCTGTTGTTGCAGACCCAGCACCAAACTCCGGCTCTCCAGCAGCTTTTCGTTGTTTTCAACAAACGAAGCAACCTTCTCGCTATAAGCACCCGCAAGGTACTCGAGACGCGACATTTCGACGCCGGGACCGGGACGATGCAATACCACGGTCTTTGTTGGTTGGTCGAGCGACGCGTGAAGTTCTTCGTTGATAATCATCTTGGACACAGTGGAGTAAACAACGTTGTAAGGGAGCTGGAACATGGATGAGAGCTGGTCAAGGCCGAGGGAATCAAAGTATGGGGAATATGTGAAGAAGTATGTCCGCAGACCCTCCTCCTGGATTTTTCTGTTGTAAAGTGAAGATAGATTGAGTTCATACGCCCTTGTAACATTATAATTCGTACAAATGCACGATACATACTGGGTCAGCATTTCCTTAATCTTCTCCGTATTTGGCATCAGATCCCAAATTTTGATTGCGTGGATCAAGTCACGACAACGCTGCCATTCGCCAGCAGCCAATGCCTTCGCCGCGGCCATGATGTGGTCCCTGGTGTTTTCAGGCGGGCCTGAAATGAACAAACAGCGTGAATTCATAGCTCCCAATTGATATACAGCAGGCCGCAAATACACATACCAATGAAAATTTGGCGCTCGTTGTAGTCAAGCATCCGTCGGAAAGGCTTGCTAATGACCTTACGCCTCGAATCGTGAGCATTCGCTGCCATGTTGGGAATCTCCAACAACATGGAGCATGTGAGGTATACACACTCGAGCAACTCCAGGTTAATGTGCATGTGGAAAGGCAGTTGCCTTTGCTTCTCGAGCTTCTCTTGCTCGGGTGTTTTGTCCGAATACCGCTGCATCTGAACACCCTGCGCAAGAAGCTCCTTGACCTTGCCCGATGACGAAATGTCCTGGAGGGCGTTGGCAGCGTCGCGAACCATGCCACACCGGAAAGCGCAAAGGCCGATTTGGACCATGGTCCTGTTGAAGAGGATTTGGGTTTGCACATCCATCTGCGGGGCGGTCTCTTGCACATGCGACATGAGAATGAGATCGCGCGCCTTGTGAAACTGGTCATGCAGAGCAAGGTGATAGACGTGACAGAGGAGGGCGCGCGCGCGAACCCGAGCGATGCTCGTGGAGTAAAGGTCTGTGCAGAGGTTGACGACCAAATCTGCCGGAGATTCTTCGTTTAGCGGCGGGTAGAGATTCCGAACTTCCTGCTCGACGGTTTGAATGACGACATCGGGCTTGTAGTACAGGTGCTCCACCCGTCGCATTTTTGTCAGATCGATCCATTCTTGGTTTTGAATGCGTTCAAAGTATTTTTGAGCACGGACGATAAGGGCGTACAAGCTTGTTTCATCCTTCAGACGGGTAATGTATTCGATGGTGTGCGGGTCAACATTTTGTAGCGTTTTCGTGAATTCATCGTCAATTCGGTCAATGAAGGAGCCAAGGTTTCCGCGAACAGGCACACTTTCTTTTGCATTCGATTTGACTTCAATTGACTTTTCGTCCTCGTCCTCTTCGGCACCCTCAACCATCGTCAAATGCTCATTCTCCTCCAAAAGTTGGAAAAGCTCGTTCATCTCAGACAAGGTGCTGTTCGCAGGGAAGTTGAAAATCCAGGTATAAAATCTTCAGAAGTCTGTTAACTCAATTGCGTACCTTTTCCAGAAATCGACGGACATGAAACCCGTCGCAACAGGTGTAAAATCGAAGCGGGATGGAATGAGGACAAGCAAAACTTTAACCTTTTGGTACGGATTGTTTGCGACCTCCAATAATTTCTTCAAGTTTGCTATTTGGGTCGATTTTTCGGTACTCTAAGATGTCAAGTCGCCCCGTCAATGACTTTCTACGCAAGACAATTCGCGGATCGACCAACACACCTTTTTACCCCGAGCATCCAACAATTCCCGCAACTTTTTGAACAAAGTTTCTGGCGTTGCGTCAAACGCCTTCCCACCCTTGCCAATCACCGTGAAACCATCTTCCCCTTCCGTCGCAGCTTCCTCATCCCCTTTTTGCGGCTCGTCTTTTTTCGTCCATCGCTTCTGCTCTGGTTTCGACTCATCCTCAGACTCAGACTCCTCCTCGGCTTGTCGTTTTGCCGCCTCCCGCTCTGCTTCATCGGCAGACTCATCCTCTTCCACGGGTTTCTTTACGAGAAGAAAGAGCAGATCAATCACACTCCACCAAGGGCTGAGAATTCAAAACGCCGCGATACGATACCTCACGGAACTGCTTGATTTCTGACTCAAAAGTCTTATTATGCTTCTTGAGCTTCTGCTTCATGACGGTTAGAGCGCTGTTGGAAGACTTATTCATCTTTTTTATAGCGTCCTTGTTTTCGAGAGTCCCCTTCAAGAAATCTTCCAAGTGGACAAGGGTACGGATGTAGAAGCGAGGTGGGCGACCTGTTTCTCGTTGAATCATCGGAAGCGCCTTGGCGTACAGCTTGTTGAGTTTTTCAAACTCTGTAGAGGGGCGATAGCAATAGAGATATTCATTAACATGTTTCTGCTGTACTGCCGCAATGGTCGCTTTTTCGCATCCCAGCAACCATACATCCCCACACTCGCTGAAAATAATTCTGTTGACCATTCCCCCTCACCGTTTTGAATCGCGACCCAGTCGTTGATTTTCTGCGCGTTTGCCAAGGCCTTCACAGCAGATCGCATCTCATCAAACCGTTTGTCCCTCGCCGACTTCACCACCTTCTTCACATCTTCGTCGCTTTCACTGTCACTGCTATCGACGGGCGCCGCGCCCTTCTTGAAGAAGGCTGCGCCCTTCAAGGGTGCGGATTTACCGTCGCGGCCCTCATCACAATCAGAGTCCGAGTCGGAAGATTCGTCGCCGGACTCGTCAGAGTCGGCAGTGCGGGTAGGCTTCTCGTCCTCAGACGAGTAGTCAGACTCGGAGGAGTCAGACTCTGAATCGGAACCTCCACGGAAGAAACGAGACATTGTTGCTGACTTTTTCGACAAGTTTTTAAAAGTAACGAGTGGGTGGCCAAACTAGTCTCCTCGTAGTGGTGCGTTGGGTGCGCTGTTGTGTGCTTCGATACCGTCAGGATCTGTTGCTGATCCCACCCAAACCGCGAATCGGCACTGCAAATTGCGAATGTGTGTGCGAGGAAACGAGAAAACAAAATATATCAGAGACCATGACTGTGCCACGATGCTCTCTTGCCAAGTTTGGATTGTGATCCTATTTTCTGGAACCCTGGAGGCCAAGGAGGTCGGGAAAACAATCTGAAACCTTCCGTGAGCCGGATCCTCCGATTTTAGTCGAAGTGACTTGAGGCCTCGGATCAAAAAAGCAACGCGGTCGACGAAATTGCGAGCAAAAAATATGCAGAATGTCGTTGACTAAAACAAAGAGCCCGAGGAGGAAATATTTAAAAGACTCCAGTGGACAACACTTCCTCCTGATATCGCCAGGTTGAACAGTTGGGATCGTCCACTTACTTTTGTGGTGGTTCATTTTCATTTCCTGGAACACCATCCGCGCGCGCCCTGCCACCTCATCTTGCGTCAGAACCTCCTCCTCACACGGTGAGAACAACTTGGGCACAGTATTCTTGGCTCTCCTTATTAGCCCGCGTCCCTCCAACATCCCTCTAATTTTAACCACCCACCTCACACATGGTTGAACAGCTTCCACCCATGGTATCGCCAGTTCCAGCCCCTCGCTCTGCGAACCCCCGCCCAGGGGCCCACTCTCCGCCCGTATTCACTCCTCGTTCCTCGTCTCTGGTCGAGTTGGAAGCCTATTTCAACGGTCCGTCAGAGGACGTGCCGTCCGCATCCCCTGCCGCAGAGCAAGCCCAGCAGCCAGCGTGCACCTCAAACAAGTCTCGCTCCACATTGTCACGCATTTTGGGTCGAAAGAGGAAGGACGGGACAAAAGCCAACGGGATTGCGGGCGGAGGAGGTGCACGGGGGGTCGCAGAACGGACAGGAGGGGGAGAGTCTTTCCGTCTGCTGAAATTCCGTCACTTGAACGCATTTGAGCAGCTTGGAATATCTGAGGCGGACCTTCCCCAACGACACCATCAACTGCAGCAGCAATATCAGGAGCGGCAACAGCGGGAGCGGCAACTGCGGCAGGATTGGCAACGTCAGGCGGTGCAACTTCCTTTGCCTCAGTCCTTACCCGATACATCACCAAACCAAAGTTCAGAGTCCGCCGATCTCCACCAGACTCGCCGGTCGGAAGACAGCGCATACGGGTCTCTACATTCTGTGTGGATCCCGCCGTCGGTCGATTCGCACCAAGCAAGGTGGTCGGCCCCGCCGTCCCCGTGGCAGGAGCCAATTGCACCACCACGGTACCCGTCACCATTTGTACCAGAACACCCGCACCAACCAGCCTACCACACTCTGCCTACTACCCACCAGTTACCATCCTTTTTAATTGAAGCGTCATCAACAGCCACGTCCGCAGAGTCGTCGTACGACAGCATCTTACCACCACCACACTCGCTCCCTTATCAACAACCATCCCCTCTTCAAGCCTCGTACCCCTCATATCCGCCTCATTATATCCCACCACCGCCAGAGGAAGAGTACTCCACAGAGTACTCCACAACGTTTGACGCCGACTGGGAAATACCTCTGCCATCCTTCCCACCCCGCCCACAAGAAACCATTGTGGACAAGCACCGTAGCAAACAGTCGCACTATAGCGATCAGTGGGTCCTTCCCACGCCGCCAGAGGGGACGGAAGACGATCAGCGTGCAAGGCTAAAGGCAGCCACGAGATAATGTACGTCGCTTGACTAGCTGGGGGTGACCACGACCAAACCGCTAACAGTGAATTTATTGACCCTCCAGGAAAAACATATTTTGCCCACAGAATACCATTCCCTTTTCCTGACTCTTAATTATTCTGAATACGTTTTCTTGGTTGCACACCTTATATATACAGTAAAAATTCAGCACAATATTGTCATCCTGAGGCTCGCTTCCGGAATACACTTGTGGGCAATCAATTTTCATCATGTCTGTTGTGTATATCCTCTCCTTCTTCCTGATATTCGCCGCTCGCACGGCTCGGCTCTGTCGCCTCTTCGATGGGAAACGCCAAACAGAATTTATCCTTATCCATAAGCACTATTGATTTCCCGTCAGGGTTCCAACTAAAGTTGTGCACCTGGAAATTGACTGCGGTTGGGTTTGGCATCATTAGGCCACACGTACTATCAGATTTCATGAACCGCGACAGTGGCCAGCATGCCCTCACCAGCAGGAACTTCAACGCACTCGCATCCACCCTTCTCCCCACCCCACACATAAATATACCCGTTTCCAGAGCAAAATGCCAGCCGATCGGGTTTCACCGGGTTCCATCGGACAAATCTTACGGGGTTCGCTTGCAGAATGAGCGCAACTTGGCGAAGCTCCACCAGATCCCAAATCCAAAGAGCAGTAGGCATATTATCTGTCCGGGATAACATTCCAAGATCAGCCGAAAAGGGCAAGTTTGGGTAAGACTGCTGACTTGGCTACGACTCACCGTTTCTTGTCACGACAAACCTCCCATTGCAATTGAACTCACACAGC
The DNA here is from genome assembly GCA_027604605.1 of Borealophlyctis nickersoniae. NCBI lineage: Eukaryota > Fungi > Chytridiomycota > Chytridiomycetes > Rhizophlyctidales > Borealophlyctidaceae > Borealophlyctis > Borealophlyctis nickersoniae. The sequence continues at coordinate 13,062 of JADGKA010000201.1, read as the reverse complement.
CCGACTCCCAGTTTTGGATTTGGCTTATCCGGGTCTGGTCGTCTGATGGGAACTGTTACAGGCGGTCGTAGGACTTCGTCTGTCGTATCGAGCCGAGTGGTAAGCATAACACTCTGTGCGAAGACAAAGGTTTTGTTTCTCCGCCGCGTACATCTTACGCGTGATCGCGCAGCAGCCGCTTGGCTCCAGCTTGCTAGTCCAGTCGAGTCTTTCACATCGCGCAGATTGGTTTCTTTGAAAATGGCCTAGAATGCCTAGTGAATAGGAAACCGCACGCGGCCTAATGCAACACACATCTTATAGACGACACACTTACGATATCAGGATATGGCACGTTCTGGGGATGGGAAAAATCGATCAATGGCTTCCACGTGTAGTAGTTCAGGAATCGGACCTGCAACAGATCGGGTGGTCAGCTACCCTCGCTCCGTCGGGCGTAAATTCACTCCTAAGGCCTACTTTTTGATCGTAGCTTCCAATGGCCAAAAACTGGCTCGATGGCGACCAAGTTACGCTTTTGATTCCAAGCCCGGAATCGTAAGCGGAATAGGTCGACACCAGCCGACCGTCCGGATAATATATCAGCACCTTGTACTAAGGTGATGGTGAGCCAGGCGTCGCTCAACAAATGTCCGGGAAACTCTTACTTCTAACAAAGACTCCCATGCTGCAATAAAACGCCCATCGGGAGACCATGCAATGTCCTCGAGATCTGTTGTTTCGACCGCAAATCGCTGGTTTGAGCCATTTTAGTGGTCTTGTCCATTCGTTCGCTAAGCCGACAGTCACTGTTCCCGCAGTACCTTCAGCAGCACCCAGTCTTCGCAATCATAGATGCTGATGTAATCTTTACAGTCTTTACGTTCCGCCAACGCAAAGTACTTCCCGTCTTTTCGGAAGGAATATCCTGAAGGAAGACGAACATGAATTTGAAAGCTGAGGCTCAAATTGGAAACCATCTTCCACTTTACCTCGATCTGAAAACTTCGGATATTGAATATAATACGCGTCTTTTGTAGTCAGCGACCACACGGTTATTCTCAGCTGTAAAGAAACCGAAATGCATATGTGAGCAAGAGGAACCGTGTCGCATCTCAACCGCAAAAGCCGACCCTCACCTGAAAATCCGAGAAGCTCAACAGGTGCCTCGCGTCTGGCGTCCACTCCACAGCCGTACATCCCGCGACCCCCTCATCGATTTTCGCTGTCCACCCTTCGTCCCTTAAACTGAACACCTGGATAAGGCCCAACTTGAAGCTGGCGCAGAGGACCAAGTCCGAGTCGGGTGCCCAAGCAACTTGTTGGACATGGTCGGTACAAGTGAACAGGTGAAGGATTTGGAGGGTCTCGGAGTCGCGGATGACGACGCGAAACTGGACGGCGGTTGCTAGGTATAGACCGTTTGGCGAGAATTTGCAGAGTGAGTGGGACTGTTTGTAGAGCTCGGTGAAGTCCATCTTCTCGCGAACGAGGCGAACACAGACGGGACCACGTCCGACCACGTCCGAGTTTCGGACAAGACCTTCGGTCACGTGATCGTCGATGATTCATCCTCCGCTTGCCTTGTTGCGTGTTCGGCCCATCATCGTTTCATTTCACCCGACTTCTCCCTTGAATCTGACAAAGAGTCATTTGTTGTGACAGTCTCTCCCTTCCTACATTTTATATAAAGGCGTTGGCGCTTGCTCTATGAGTATTCCAAGATAGCGACTTGACAGTGAAATATAGCTTAGAAAACATGGGAAAAGATCGTAAACCCGTAGATCCTGCCCTCAATTTATTAGGAGGAGCTATTTCAGGAGGTCTAGCCTGCGTGCTCCTTCAACCCCTGGACCTGATCAAAACAGTGCGTATCATGTGGTCTCTGAGGGCCGTCTTCAAGGCACGATCTCAATTTGCCTATAAACACAGCGACTGCAACAACAACTACAGCAAAGACGATCCAATCCCCTTCTATCACCCCACCGCCTCGCAGATCTCACCGTATGGTCAACAGCTCGCGGTGTGGTACAACAGGACGGTATGCGCGGTCTGTGGAGAGGAACAGTACCAACGCTGTGGAGAAATGTACCGGGACACGCGTTGTACTTTATGACCCTGGAACAGGCGAGAGCGGGTTTAAGAAGACTGGGCAAGGTGGGGATGGATCGAGGATGGGGCGGATTGAGCGACGGGGCGGTGAATCTTGTGGCCGGGGCGGGGGCACGGGTGGTACGTAGCCATTCATTTTAACGGTCGAATCGTGACGATCCTCAATTTTCATATCGCAGGGAGCTGGGTTTGCCTTAATGCCATTATCGGTCATTAAAGTGAGGTATGAGGTTAGTTGTCTTTTGGTCCTTCCGTCATCGCATTCTTCAAGCGGATCAGCGAGGCTGATATCTGTTTTAACGATGCAATCAGAGCAATTTTTACAATTATAGGACAATGTGGGATGCGACAAGGTCTATATTCCGTGAAAGCGGGTTTCGTGGGTTCTTCTATGGGTTTGGGGCGACCGCGTTGAGAGACGCGCCATCTGCAGGTCTCTATCTTTTCTTTTACGAACATAGTAAATCTGCTATCCATGGTGCGTTTTGAAACAGTAAAGAGATTTCGCAGCATGACACTTATTCACTTTCCCTTGACAGGATGGACATTAGCGTCGCCGTACTCGCCGCCTGCTGTCAACATGGTGTCCGCGGCTGTTAGCAGTGTGGGCGCGACGCTGGTAACCCAACCATTCGACATGATTCGCACACGCATGCAACTGCGGCCACTGGAGTACACTAGTATGCTTCAAAGCTGCTGGAAAATTTTCAGGGTACGGGTAGGATGCTCCGAGGGTTTCATCTGATTCAGGAATTTTGACAGTCATGTCCCAACAGGCGGAAGGGATGATGGGTTTCTTCTCGGGGATGATTCCAAGACTCATGAGAAAACCAATTAGCTCTGCAATCACTTGGACTGTGTATGAGGAGATTGTGCGGTGGGGAAATCGTCATACATAGTTCCGATTGTTTCATCTGTCGACAGCCCGGTTACGTGGTTGCATCCTTTTTGTTTGCGACAAATCACGAATGTAGATAATATGGATAAAGATACAATACAGAATAAATACAACGTAGCAGCAACATCAGTCAAGTCTACGCTTTCACCAACCCATCCGCATACTGGAATTCCCCGCTTGTCTCATGCTCAAACATGTCCAGCCCAACCACACAACTCTCGCGTACAACGCGCTCGGGGTCGGTGCTAAATTGTTTGAGGACGGGGAAGACTTCTGGGGTGGCGATGGAGCCCAGTGCTTCAGCACACTCGTGGCGGACCATCCCTTCCTCTGCCGAGTTTGACAGAGATTTAATGAGGGCAGGGACGCTGGCGGGATGTTGCATTTGGCCAAAAACATAGGCTAAAGACACGAAAAAGGAGGGTGAGGCTTCTACTCCATCACAACATGAGGAAGGCATTTTCGGATTCCTACCTATTTCGTGCCGAAACAAAGCGCTATCATCCTCCAATCCCTCCGCAAGCGCCAGTACGGACTCAACGTCCCCCCGATTTCTCAGGGCAAACATGGCACGATACCGTTCAAACAAAGGCAGTGATGTGTCGAGAAGTTGTGCGCGCAGCTCTGGAGTGGGTTTGGCAGCCTTCACGGGCGGGGCGGGATCGACTGACGTGTACGAACTGTTCAACCACTATACGTAAGAAAAAGGGACAAACAATCGCAGCACAAGTCAATGCCAAAAGCTACCACACCTTTCCGGTTCCTTGTCTCCAGACTGCTTGCGCGCGGCTTCGTATCTTATCCGCTCGATGGCAAGTTCGCATGTTTCTCGGACCACCCGACTCTCGTCCTTCGCATACTGCTCCAGCAACGGAAGCACACTCTCTTGTGCAATGGCTCCCAAAGCTTCAGCGGCCTACGACGACATCAATGAATGTGAAGCGAATATCTTTCAGAGAGCTATTGAATGCATACTAACCTCGTGTCGAACCATAGGATCTTCTTTTCGGTTTTTCAGGACACTGGTGAGACAGGAGATTGCGTGAGGGTTGCGCATTTGGCCGAGAACATAGGCCAACTCGTGTTTCAACAGTGCAGACGGGTCGGCAAAAGCTGCCACAACAGAAATGCGAATGGCAATGTTAGGAAAGACCCGCAGTTGCCACGACAAAGAAAAGATGGCTCCACTGGAGGTAATTGATCAGACACTAACCCTTCGCAATGATATCCACGCAGGCATCGTTGCCTAGACTCTTGAGAGTGAAAAGCGCACGGAATCGTTTGTGGAGCGGAGTGGTGCCGTCCGTGTTGCAAAGGACAGCTTCCAAGCGAGACAAAGTTTCCGGGTCGTCGCGAGCGGCTTTAACGACGTCAACTGCATCAACGGAGATTGTCATGTTGGCTCTTTCAGTTCAACAATAATAAGGGAGTGGTGACCGGAATGCAAGGAAGTTTGTGGGATTCGCAGACAATTCGCAGAAACCAATCACACAAAATTTTTGGCGAGCGGATTGGCCGACGCCACAAACAAATACTCCACGGTATCCGACAGGAACTGCGCGCAGGCCGCCTCCTCCCCCTCAATTCTGATTAAATTGGAATGCGGACCCTTGGTTTCTTCATTTACTGTGTAAACGCCCTAATTAAGTGGGGCATCATCCCCCCACCCCGGACGCAGATACCGACAGACTCTTGAATTCGCACCCTAGACCGTTCGCGCGGTTCAGGGTGCCTGAAACCCTTGCTCGGCTGTGAGTGTCGTGGATTGTTCTGGGATTGTAAAAGATACCGGATTCGGAAGTCTCGACGAGATCACCATGAACGAACACAATTTCTCTAGTTTGGGTTCAAGTCTCATCTGGAATGACAAATGGAGAATAGTAGTGCCATGACAAAGAGTCGGTACTGGCTTGGAATTATTTCGCAACTTTCTCGTCAAAGAGTGGACAGAGTGCGATGTACAATGGCGGAGAGTGTTGAACCGGTCACGAAGTGCGTCCTGCCGTCTCTATGGTGTGGCTGCAGTTGCACGGCTCCCGCCGACTTCGAAGGCCGGATTAGGAACCACACCCAAAAGCAATACCGCCCAAGTGCGGGTAATGCTTTTGCATTACATGCAGAAAATACACTGATGTCGCTATCTACTTCACTCCTCCAATTAGATGTTGCGCGGCTTTTGTCGAAAAACACAAATTCTGATATTTACATAGCGAAGCTGCACACAGAGAACACAGATTTGATACACTAGATACACTATTTACATACACAGCTAAGCATCTGCACACTACCCAACTGCCTGCGTTATCAATTAGCAAAATAAAAAGCTCGCAAAACTTCAAAGGCGTCATTGCAAAACCGTCGGATTCAGTCAGTGTCATGCGGAAGCTTAACGTCGTCGGGAATCAAAACGTCGTTGATCATGTGAACAACGCCGTTAGCTGCAAATGGAATATAAAGTTTAAATTCGGTAAAGGAAGCCAAGCAAACCATCCCAAATAAGAAAAACGCACCAGCGATGCCATCAGCAAACCTCACCACCGCCTCGCCGTGGTTGATCAAAAACAAGTACTTGTACGCGTCGCACTCGTGTTTCTTGGTGCTGATGTCGCGGCGTTTACGAGCCTCCAATTCGAGAAGTTGGTCCTTGTGGAGGGTGTGCACCTTGAGTTTATGTTGTTCCATCATATCGATGGAGTAGGCGAGGTCTGTGGCAACCTATATGTGAGAAAATGAAAAGTGAAATTAATGCACGAGCATATGCGCATGCGCGGGCAGTCGGCCCAATAAGGATGATGAGCAGTCTCAACACTTGCATGAAACTCGACAATCTTCTTCAAATCTTCCTTTCCCTTCTCGGACCCAAACAGATGCGCCAAGTTTCTGTACCCGAGGCGTTCCCATGCGCGGTTGGTCGGCGCGAAGACGGTGATACCTTTGCCTGTCTTGGCCATGTCATGGAGGTCCGAGCGGTAGAGAGCGATCACCAGAATCGAAAACTCCGTCGGGAGCATTTTGAGTGTGTGCAATGCGTCGCGCTGGTTGACCGTTTCATTAAAATAGAGTCGTAGGCAACCAAACCAACCACCCATCCGCCTTACCGGGGGAACAAGCACACGATCCACAACATGAATCTTGCCATTATCCGCCTGGATATCCTTATCCACCACCCTCGACATCATATTCAAGTACGTGTCCCCGTGAAAGCGGTACACGCGGATGCGCTGGTGCTGGTCCTTGAGGGACCGAAGTTTGAGGTCGGTGCGGAGAAGGCGGCCGGCGCAGAGGTCGTCGCCGTTGATCTCTTCATTGCGGATGATGTGGTAGCGGAGAATCTACAGTAACCAAGGAAGGGAATGTTAGGGTTGAACCGTAGACGCCCAAACATTGATGAGAGTAACCAAAAAATGTCGTGGGACGCTCACCTCGTGGATGGAAGGCTTCTTCTCGTCATCTCCGCAGGTGCTTCCCGCCTGAGCAACGGACTCTTCAATACGCTTGAAAGCCTCGTTGGTGGGGGCAAACAATGTCGACTTGGTTTTTCTGTTCTCCAAGTCGTCCCGGAGGCCGCGGTCGGCAGCGAGCGCTTCGACGAGCTTGGTGAAGCGCTCATCTTGGCGAAGGCGGTCGACTATTTGGCATGGAGTCACCACCAGAGAAGGAAGGCGGACAATTTTCACATTAGTTGGCAAGCGTGTAACTGGAGATTGACAAGGCATGGCTCTCACCGATGGTTCCTCCTTGCTGGAATCCAACGTCCACCTTTTCGCCGAGGCTCAAATCAAACTTCAGTTGCTCCGGCCAGGTGGGACTGGAATGCGCCCTTGGCAACAAGCAGGACAGGGCCAACAGAGTGGATGTAAAAAGAAGACGCATCTCGTTTTTGTGTGTGGGAAAGTTCAAGTGTTTTGAGTGGGAGGGGCGAGTGAACCCAGACCGTGAATTTTATAATTTTCTGAACGACCGCGGATCTGGTTGAAAAGTGGACTCACCCACACCATGTCGCATAATTCCAGGCTTGCAATGCCATTGAAGGTTTTGCCGTGGTGATGATACCCCAATACCGCCATTAAGTGGATACCTGTCATGCGCAGCAGCTAGCCGGGCCTCAATCGACACGCCCATAAGTGCAAAAACTCCCCTTATGACCAAAAGTCATCGTGAAGGTCGTTGAGGAGTGACAGAAGGAAAGGAATGTCCGCAGTCATAAAATGTTTGTACAAAACAGCAAAGTCACAAGAAAGCGTTTCAAATGAGGCCTACGTGATTTGAACACGCAACCTTTCGATGTATCCTGGTTACATAATCGCTTACGTAAGCTGGAGTCGAACGCGCTACCGTGGCGCCAAGGCCCCGTTGTTGTATGTTATTGGAACGAACTTACATATACCAGATGGGAACCTTTTGAGGTCCCCCTAAGCAACAAAACAAGGGACACTTGACAAGGAAGACGGCGGATATGAGAAACACGGAGAAACAAAACAGAGCAAGCAGTAACATGACGCCAGAACCAATTTGGCGCAAGGAGAGGTGAGGTGCCCGAATATGTCACTCAAAAACCCTCGGCAAATACGAATCCACTGTATCAGCTGTGAGGCAAAAAATTCAACTGTACAAAACATTGGGGCGTTTGCTATCTTGGAAAGCTTTCGACCATTTGTTGAATGCCAAGTTTCAAGTTATCGCCGTTCGAAACTTCCGGTTTTAGTCGGCTCTGACAAGCACTCTCGGGTAAAATTGAGTGTTTTTGGTAAGTTCATCACCGTATACTACTAGGATAATAATAGGATGTGTTAGACCACGTTAAGCCTATCATACGCAAGGCTCGCCGAACTAGTCTAACAGAGAAGAAGCAGGTTGGGTAGGAGGTGTACAGTGGAGAGAGATCCTCGGGCCTGGTCGCAGTCAGCAGGAACGGTTCAAGTTTCCTGCCTGATGGCAATAGATCGACATGAATCTCTGGGATTTCATGCACGCCAGCAGATGTTGCCTTTGCAGCAACTTGTTGCTTGCGCTTCCACAGGAAGTAGCCGCCAAATGCTGCCGCCCCGACAAAAAGTGTGAGCCCAACCCCAAGACCCGCAGCTGCTCCCGTACTAAGAGCAGGCGACTGCCCGCTCGAAGAAACATCGCGTAATGCGGTAGAGGAGGAAGTTGTGGAGGTTGTGGACGAGGTTGAGGAGGTTGTGGACGTGGTTGGCATGGTCGTCGGAGTGGTGTTATTCTTTATACAATGGACGGAAAAGGCGTAATCTTTATCATTTCCTGTCTAGACGCGGCATTCATCCGTGAACGGAACGTCAGTGGCTGGAAGACGTTCTCCGGTGCCCGAGCAGTCGCTGGTTGAATACTCGTCCAGGGCATACTTCGATTTGCTCAGGCAGCGGGTAATGATTCCGTACGGTGTGCCGGAAACTGCGTGGCATTCACCGATACCAACAAGTGTGCTGGGTCCCAGGCATTGTGACCCCGGAAAATAAATGACGGCCTACGTGTACGTGTTTGTGTCTGCCATGGGGCCAGCTCACTCTTCTGTTTGTGGACAAGAACTGTGAGGAAATACAGGTCCTGTTCGTCCTCAGGTACGGCGCGCTCTCACTTCCTCAGTTTCAGGCCCGGAAGGAAGTAATGACGATGAACCACCCAGTGATGCTGTTCAACGGAGAGAGATCTAAACGGAATGAAACGGTTGGCATTCGTCTGCCCTGCGTTGTGCGGGTGGCGGTGAGGTGAGATCCGTCTGTAAGCGACGCACAAGCAGGGACGCGGACGCGTCGCGTTCCCTCGCGAGGTTTAGGTTTGTTTACTATCGCACCGGCGGTACGATATTTGAGCAACCTGTCTGCAGCGCGAGACTTCTTCTGTGGCAGCAAAATTCGTCAATATAAATTTAATGTGTGTGGAGATCCAAACTCTCCTTGTACGTTCGATTTGCGACTGTGGAATTGCTACTTCAGAGTGAACTTTGTAGTCAGTAATACAGGATAAACCCCGACGTCGCATCTGATTCCCAGAGACAGACTCTGAATGGTGGTGGCGGGCTCTGGCGATGGAAAATTAATGGTGTTGAAAGGGACTGCGATACAGCAGAGTAACGTTACGGTAGCTATTCGAAAGACAAATAGGTATCATCCCAAGAAAACAACATACACGCTCAAAAATTACACATCTACAAAATGGGTCCCTCCCCCTATCCACATCGTCTATCCACATCGTCACGTTCGCGGCATATCCTCTCGGGTCATGACCTCTCTCGGATAGTTTGAGAAACTCCCCTGACTCGTGACCACTTCCCGAGGTGCCCCAGGTCCTCCTTCCCACCCACTTGCCGCTTGTTGCCGCGGGGCCACGATGTTCCCATTCGCCACCCTATGACCCGTTGGCGACCCACCACCACCACCCTCCCGACCACCGAATCCCCCCATAGGCGTTCCGGCCCGAGCCGGAAGCAGCGCAGACGCACTGCTTCTCCAACTCGCAGGTCGCGCCGAATCTGGCATTTGCGGTGAATATTCCCGCACGTCATTGCCAAAAGACGGCTGCGGTTGCCCCTCCCTCATGACCGGAAACCCAATCCCGGACCCACCATTGTACGGCGTGGGGTCAACCCACCCGGGTGCCGTGCTCCTCCCAGCTACCCCTGATTGTGGTGGTGGGGACGCTGCTAGTTCACTGATCTTGGGAGACCGAGGACGTCGGCAGAAAATGCATCTGAGTATACTTGATAGCAAAGCGAGGATCACGAGGCCAATAAGCACGAGGATAGGGATGGCGAATTGGGGGTTGGCTTTGGCCCAATCTATCACTGACGCGACTATTCATTTTTTGAAAGGAGAGGAACCAGTCAGTACCTGTACAGCGGGCCACATAAGCCGTTGACTGAGGTTCAGACACTTACAGATATTTGAGGCGTCGCACTTTCCGGCTTTGCATTTTCCATTGATTCCACATGGTGTACCATCTATCCCAAAGAAAGGTTATCAGTTTGTTTACACCGACGTGAGTCATCCAGACAACCGACACTCACCGACGAAAAACCCGTTGAGAAGCAAACAATCTCCCTTAGCGGTCTGGCAAAACAACTGACACTCCGAGTCGTGCCCGGGGCAGGCCGATGTCGTCACGATGCTCGATGCGTGGCTCTTGCACTGAAGGTCACGGCTGGTGCACGTTCCCGACGCACACGCAGCGGTTACTGTGGTACCATTGGACGTGACGTTACAAGATGTACCGTCCGGGATAAAGGTTTCGGCGGGGCAGGTGACGTTCGTCCCATCGCACACCTGAATAGATGGAATTAGAATTTGGAGATATTGGTGCATTGCTTAGGAATGGTTCTTACCTCCTCAATGTCACAGAATCCAGTTGATGGACGACAAGGGGTGTTTCGTGCCTTGAATCATCCCAGTTAGTGTCACTGACTTCGCCTTTCTCCGCACTCCGCACACCCCCAGAACCTCGAGCGGCGATCGCTTACCTTAATCTGGCAATTAGCACAACACTCGTCATTCTTATCCGAGCACTTTGCCCCATTCTTGAATTTACAATCGGCACCACAACATTTATCCGCACGACAATCATCGGGTGTCCCACAATCACACTCCTCGTTGCCTTCTTTCACGCCGTTGCCGCAAATGCCTGAAGTGATCGTTTTCAAGGCGCCGGGAACTGGAATTTGGGAAAATAAAGACCATTACAGAACTGCACGAAGGAAAGGCAGCCAATGACTATAGCAGGGAAACATACGTTGCAGGCACTTGCCGAGTTTCGGATACTCGGAGCAAATTTGGCTGATACTGCAGGGCGAGAATTGGTCGGTTTGGGCATTGTCCGTGGGATGCATAACTGTATACGTTGAATAGGATGTTAGATACACGCATCGCCAAACAGGGACGACGCGGAAGCGGAAGCAAGTCCTTACGGAATTGGCCCTTGCAATCACACGTGGGTGAGCATGCGCAGCAACCGCACTGTGATGGGCCGCCAGAGCAAGGGCACAAGTCGGCCGTGCAATCGTGTACGGCCCCAAAATCTGAACAGCACCAAAAAGCGTCATAAGCATGCGAGCAACAGCAAACGCGCTTAATGTTAAACCCTTACTGTGTCCAATTTCATGCGCCACAACTTTCCATTCTACCGGCACGATAGACGACACCCCCGTACCGGATACAAATTGTTGACTTCCGCCCGTGTTCTGGGTGAAGGTCGTGTTCGCGCACAGAGTCGCTGTGATGAAAAAGAATAGAAGAAATCAGCAATTGAACGTAATCATTAACTTCCCAACCAGGACACTTACAAAGCCAAGCAACGCCAACCGATGCGCCGGTATTGCACTTTGTCATCAAATGCCACAAGCCGGCCTGATCAGCTGCCTTGCTTCCCCTCCACCGACTAAAATCGCTCAATCGATTATTGATCGTGTATCCGTCGCTGCACTCTTGGTTCCACATCATATTGTTTGCCGTGTCGGTCGGTGTACATGTTTGGTGGAGCTCGACTTTGATAAGCCCCAGGGAAACGTTGAAGGTTGATTCGTATACCTGGGAAGCCTGGTTCCAGTTACTGAGAATGGCCGCAAGGGCAGCATCTGGGCCGCCCTTTTGACGGACATAGGTGCAATCTCCTGCTGCAGCCTGTTGAATTGCGGAAGGAGTACTGTTATGGAAATGGGAACTTACAAAACAAATGACAAATGGCGGAACCAACCATGAAGAGCACCCGTCTAGAGCTGGGACATTGCACCTGCCGCTTGACGAACTTCGAAACCTTAGCCTCTGCCTGTATATGATAGTCCAAAATGGCATCTTTCCCCGCCATAGGGTCAAATGCACACCCGCTGACTTGGGCAACCTCCCGCTTGGTAAGGCCGTGCTCATGACTTCCGCACGTGGACACTGAACCCAAAACCCGTTCTGCGTCCTCTAATCCACCACTCAAGAAAGACCCGTCGCTGCGCGGTACAATCTGCCGGCGAGGACGTTCATCTTCATCCTTAAAAATCATGAGGCGGGAGCGGCGGACAGATGGCGGGCGAGAAAGGGGTGATTCGGGGTCAATGTCCATCTACAATGTAAATCGTAAAGTCATGTTGATATTTAATTTTTCTGATCCAATCAGGCACAACTTCTCTTACATCGCGCTTGGAGCGCTTGTACGCCTCAATTTCTTTCACATGGTACATTCCCTGGCTCGTCGTAAATACCCCGTCAAACAACACGTCTCGCTCGTTCATGCTAAAGAAGCTGCAATGGTGCGAAACTTGCGCATTAGCATCGGATAGCCCACCCAATGAAGCACCAATCATGGGAGTCTCGCATCTCCAACTCACTTGTCGTCGCGAAATGTGATCCTTGACCATCCCACCTTCTCTCTCCGCCCATCCAAGTCCGTCTCAATAGCATGGCCCTTGTATACGTGGGCTCTTATCGCACGCGTGATCGATCCGCCATCCGAAACGCTTCCAATTCCACCCTCCTCACTCCCTCCGTGAATCTCAACAACGGCCATTGCATGAAGGAGGTCATGATTAGGCTCCAGGAGCAACTCGAATGTTTGATTCAAAGCCTAAAAGCAGCGAAACAATGGTGAGACAAAAAAAATCATGGAAACCAAAGAAGGAGCGTTGGGCCATACATTGAATGTCACCCCCAATCCGTCTCGGCCCGCTCTAAAGATATTGACGTTTCCCACAAAATCATAGAAGCGTATTGGGTATATAGGTGAATTTGGAATTTGAGCTGCAGATGAACGGAAGTCACGTTAAGGTTTTGTTTACCATCGGCGGACCATTCTGCGGTAAACAGCCGATCTCGTTGGTTCCTTCATATTCCCTTGCCGTCGTGATTAATCCCCCCAGAAAAGCCACCATTTCAATCTCCCCAGGCAGAACTAGTTCCGCCAAACAGCTCCACCAACGCACCATTTACACAAGCGGCGAAGGTTAGGAAGAGACCCAAGAGACCCAACTTCCACTCTCGTAATAGGTTAGCCGGGGCAGTGCGTGATTTGCGAGAATTGTAACCGGCGAGCGAGGGCATTGTGGAGGACAACGTAGAATCAGGATAAAGGGGGAGGGG